>JAHZNA010005130.1:0-14220 GCA_027743935.1 Sinodicranocentrus sp. ZH6 | reverse complement strand
CGATTAATCGCGATATCCGGACGCTCAATTTGGGCGATTATAATCTTCGCTAAAAATGAATACGTTTAATCGGGAATACGATTAATCGTGTAAATGCTAAAACCATTGAGTACCACTAATGTTTAATTTATGCAATAGTTTAATTTTTCTCATGTACATACATATTCCACCTAAGTGCACCTTGTTCATGTCGTGATTGATTGGGTAAAATAAATAGTCATAGACAGTCAACTTACTCTTATAAGTTAATTAAAAATACAAAACAAAGAAATAGCCAAAAGAGTTTTTATTCATTTCTTCATGATGCATACGTATTCACTATCTAAATGAAGTTTACGCACTCCGTCAAGTTAGAATGATTTATGGTAAAATCAGTTCTGAACTAACAACAAAACTACACAATGAAAACTTACAGTGAAAGTGAAGCAGTACGAGGTACTTTATCTGTAAACCGACTGCTTGAATATTGTTCGTTTAACGAGTTCGCGTCTAAATACGGAACATTTGAGAAAAGTAAGTATTGCACACACGTATTATATATCGTATTGAAAAGTTTGCAAATAAAAATCCCCATCGGAGTGCTTAAAACTCCTCGAATATATTCTATTCGTAGATTATTTGCTACATGGTCAAACCATTTCCAATTGCTTCTCGACAAAGACATGAACTGAGAACCCAAAGAACAAAAACCAAAGTCACAACGTGAGGAAACGACAGAAAGGCAATAATTTGATTTTTACGCGAGACTAAACTGAGGTTTGGAAAACATCAAAAGCTAATATAATTTCAGGTTCTTTCTTCCCTTTCCTCAGGCAACGAACCAAGGCACATTCTGTTAAGTTTGCGACCATCTTTCGTGGTCATTCTGTGAAGTGCTTGAGAAGCACATAAAGTTCGGAAATAAAAGGAAAATAATAGATAGGCACATTTTCATACACACATAATATTGTGAGTGCATTTCCTCTCGTGTAGAATATGAGCTATCCAATAAAATAAGGTCCTTGGGAATCCCACCAGCAGTTAGAGTACTCGAACAAGTACGTACACAACATCAAAAAGGTGAGTAAAATAATAAACGAGGGGCTAAAGTCGGCACTTTTATAGCCAGACAGGAAGGACATTTCAGGATATAGACTCAGACTATTTTATTTACAGCCAAGAAAGTAGAAAAGAAGAGAGTTTGACTGGAGGAAACACTCCAGCATTGTCGTCTCTTTGTACTCTATTCTTCACTGTTTGTGTAATCTCTTTTCTTTGTGAACAATATTGTGTCTGGAGATAGTGGCCATGCTTTCTAAACCGATAAACATATTTTATACGACGCTTTACTGCGTATCAGTTACCTATCCCTTTTCTGGCCTTCCTTTTCCTTGTTTCCTTTGCTGGCTTCCCAAGCATGAATGTATAATTGCATTTGGAGGAGTCCAGTCTTCTTGCAGAGGATAGTTTGGTGTGCAAACCTTATACGAAGGACGCCACACTGCATAAACTACAATCTAAAGTAATTCTTGTGACTGGGCACATGTCCTAAGGAGAATGAATGGAGGAATTGTGCATCACTATAAAAACTACAGTAATGTAACCGCTTCCATATTATTCTACTCATCCTCCCAAAACCCATGCCCTTCCACTATTTCTCACCTTTTGTCCTGCAAAAATCTTATATACAATGTGAAAATCCTGGTCGAATGGTGTAGTTCACAGTATCTGCCCTATTATTGCAGATGTTGTGAATTTCCGAGAAAAATAATCTCAGGACACTCGGCTGAACACTTGAACGACTCCCACTTTGGCAGTAGTCATAATTCCTGTAGGTCCTTATTATGAGTATTATTATTTTATGAAATTGGCCTTCTTTCTACCATGGTGGATAATATATTTTTCAGGTAATTTGACAAGATCCTGAACAACAAGTAGCAATGCGAAAACAATAAGCATGTTTAATGCATAAAAAAGTTTATACCCTGTAGAAAATACTTGTTTGCGTTGCCACACAAAGGAACACCAAACAGCAATCTGAGTCCTACTACGTGCACCTTTTCCTTTGATAGGAAAGGAAAGAAAGAAAAGGGAACAAAGGAGAAAGCACTAATGCAAAAAGACAGAAATATATAAAATCCGGTTTCTTCCTTCTCTTAGCAGATTGCTGGGTATTTCCTGAGCTGGAAATCTTCGCCTTTTATAGTGCTTATATCGATAGAGATAAAAGGTGTTCACTGCTCATCTACCTTTTCTGTTCTCTATTCTCCCGACGTATATTCTTATTTTAAAAAACAGACGAATTCGGAAAAGAACAGAGCAGTAGAGATAAAGATAAGCATCATTTTTCGCTTCCCAGCATTTCTTTTCTACTCTCTGTTTCTAAATATGGTCAAGCTTCCAAAGATACGTATTCTCGCACGTATTTAAATATGCTGCAAAATAGTCGTAGAGAGGAAAGCTCAACCCGACTACCCGCCCGACCAATATTCATGAATGAATATAATCCATTCTCCCAATAGCAAAGACTGTAGGGGGAAACTTGGAAAGAGGAGTACCATGAACGAATCTATTCACTCATTCTTTTCAAATGAGACATGTGGAATTTAAGAATTTCAGCTTGCCATCACTCTTCCATCCTGTGTTGTTCCTGTTCCTTTACAACAAAACGGAGATGTTACAATGTATTTTCAGTATTTTGTATTCTGCCACTACATTTTCCCTATTTTAGCGGCTTCTTTAGTCTTTCGGGTGCTTCTCCTGGTAGAAAAATGTGGTTAACTGCTTACGTACTGTTCTTACATAAAAGAGAGGAAGAAGTGCAAAACAAAATCAGTCTAGAATGAATGAATGGGCAAGTCAGAAAGTAACATTTTTCGATTCATTCATGCGGGGAAAACTATGTAAAAAGTTTCCCTGCCGTTTCCCACTCACAGAATGGTTGGTTAGCTCGAGGAAACTTATTAGATTCTCTGTTCTCAACGTTACTCTGTTTCTGGCGGTTACAAATAAGACCTATTTGTGGAACAGAAGCAAAAGTGCTTGTTTCCTCGCATAGCGAAACTGAACGACTTTCACAGTGACAACGATGACGGTTTGAACCCAACGTTCTATATGATCTACAATCATATGAAAAGTAAATAAGGCGAACAACAACTCACTTCCTCACATTTCATGCACATTCCTTATGGACAAATATCATTGGCGGTTAAAGAAAAAAAGTTTTTACAAGAGGCTCATTGAGCAAGTGGAAGTTAGAAGTTTCACTTGGAAGATGTCGGATGAGATGAAATGAGATTTTTTCAGAGTCAAGCTTTCAGGGTTCAATAATGGCATTATTTTTGTCCTTTTAAGTCCTTGTTCTAGTTCAGCTTCTTTTAACTCTGAGTAAAGTGTACGCGGTAGGTGTAAATCTAGCAAATATAATACGTATATTATAGGTTATAGGCTCTTATCAGGAAAATTCCTCTCTCTGACGTAATGTATGACTTCATCGTAGAAACCTACCAGCAGCATAGTAGCCGTTGCGTTGTGTGAGCATACTCGTAAATAACTTTTTGTGTTTGCTCGCGGTAATATTGAATTAGAGTTGCGGGCAGTGAAGTGAAGAGCACTCGTATTCTGTAATGGGTAATGCATGTATTTATGCATATAAGATGCCACCTATCTAGTATCTATTATCTTCTAAGCAGAGGAGAAGGCCTAAAGTACTTCTAAATTTTATGATAATACCTTTGTTCAACATATGCGATTGATATGTGAGGAGCATTATGTCTCACTAGGGCAGTTTTACGTTTTCTACTAGTGCTACTACAGCTATAACTCTCATCCTAGTTCCTGTGGGTTCGAGAGTAATAGTAAGCAGTGGTGGTAGTGCTGGTACTGGCATTGAATTTATTTGTACACTGCATTCAAGCACATGACATTGTGAGCCAGGATAGAAACCCATTTCACCAGTTTCCAGAGAAGGAGTGGAAGCTCAGAACTAAAAACCATGGTAAGGTAAGTGTCAACACTGAGGTGTCATTAATGTATTTTATTACGTGTGGTGAAATGCCATAAAGAATGATTGTTAAAAGCTGGAATTTTCTAAATGTATATGATGTATAAGTATATGGAAGGGTGATGAGGGGTGCAATGCAATATGTCTTTCAAAAAAATTGGAGAGTACGTGTCCACACAAAACCGGGAAGAAAAAAACCCGAAAGAACTCAGGACACAGAACGACTTTTTTCCTACTTTTGGAAGGGAAAGAGACTTCAAAATAGAGAAATTTGTCGGAAATCATGAATTAGTTAGATGTGTTATGCATGATGATGACGTGAATGGAAAAAGAAAGAAGGGGAACGGAGAACTTTAACAATATAGACGCTCGCTAACTCACAGCTTCCTGCACGTATGCATTTTTGCTACAAATAAAGTTAAGGTACTCTCTTTAATAGATGTTTAAATAACAGAGTGAGTATACGCGGGTAGGCTAACTTATTCATCTGAACATTTTACCATCACTTCTTGGAAGAGTGAAGAAACGGAATAATATCATTTACTTTTCGTTGACTTGCAAAACGAGCCCATTTACAAGTTTATGAGTTGACAAGGCGTAGCACAAAGGGAGAAGAAGCTGGGTAAAAGGTTATAAAAGTAGCAAGACTAAAAGAGCGGAAGCAATTTTGCATGATTTGAAATTACAAATACCTTACCTTTTCACTTCTTTCAACTTTTGCAATCCTAGTACCAGTACCCCTACCTATAATTTCTCATAATGGATAATTGCCTCACATACATAAAGCACAGATGTATCGGAACGCATGTGTGTACACGTTTTTTATCCATTGTTTCATCTGTGTCTACTATTCAGCATAGCATAATTAGGTGTTCCTGCTTATATTACTTCGTAAATAATGAGAAAGGAGAAACAACGTGTGGAAAAAACAATCTGAATTCCTAATTGCCCCCTGACATGCTCACTTCCACTGTTGAAAATAGCGAACTAATAAGAGGAAACTGTACACGTTTTAGACAAAAATAGAACTTTTTAAAGCATTCATTCTCCTCATCGTGCACTTTTGCCGTGATCTTATAAGTACAAACACATAACACTACAAAGTTTTTAGGGGAAAAAAACTTTTAATAATGCTAAACATAAATTGTTGTCAGTATCCCTCTTTTTATAATCATAACAAGAACAAGGGCAAGCATAATAGAATTCTTGTACGAAACGTACGAATCTACAGTGATACACGTAGCAAGATAAGTTTGCGAATATACTGCATCCATAAACACACATGGTTATACTTTCTCGAGATTTCGGTCACGTGTAATAGTAGTAAATCAAAGAGATGGCAATTAGTTGCCTCTTTCATTTCATCTCTTCCAAGGGAATATCAACTGCACACGGGAGAAGCCTTTACGACATGCACAAGCCTTCTTTTCGAGGAAACCAGGAAAATGCCGAAATCTATTCTGGTTACAAGATTGCTATATAACATTTTTCACGTCTTCCCAAACCTAAAATGGCGAGTCTGTATGGGAATACGTATATCTTTTGTTGCTAAACTTATAAGGTCTGAGTGACGGGAGATCCGAAATGGTTATCATTATAGTCATAAAAAAGTACTTGTGGCATATACATGATGAGAAGGACGTCTATAAAACTCTCATCATCACATCTGTGATATCATTTCATGGTAATGATCAAAAACTTAACTGGACTGAAACTGTCTAAAAGTCGGATGCTTTTGCTTACTCAAACACAATCCTATCCTTATTTCCGAGAAGGCGGGTAGTTTGATATGGAATGAAGAAAGTCTGGGGCTGATTACTATTACCCCCATTTCCTATTTCCAGTTTATGGGCTGTACAACTTCTAGCTACCTTTTGGATTGGATTTTAATCACGAAGCTGAAAACGATTGAAGAGGAACGGCAGTCATAAATATATTGATAGTGATAGTGATTCCATAATACAGTATCACAGTAAGTGTTGGAGGCAAGGAGAAAAGGAAAATTAATGAGAACATTCATTCACTAACTCGCACATGCCTAAATACATACATACATTTCAAGTCGTCACTTCGTCATCAGGAAATACCTACTATAAGGAAGGAATCTCGAACCGTTGTACTATTCCGACTACAGTTCGTTGAGCTACTCACTCATTCTGTCCTCCGAGAGCGGCAAAGTTTCGTATAAACTTTTTTAAGTGAAAAATACTTTGGAGTTGAGTTGATGACAAAGAAGAAAGGGAATGTGCTTGAGTGAGAGACAAGAGGCATGAGTTGGTGGACGTGAGTGTTGCGCGATGAATAATCAATCAGTATCAGGGAGCTCTTTAATTGAAGCTAACCATTGTTTTCCCTTTTATGCAAAATGTCGTACTTATGATTATGATCCAATCTAATCTGCGAACAGAGACTTTTTTAACCTTTAAAAGTCTAGTACCCGCTGTTTTAAAGCTTATTTTTATTCCTGTTATTTCTTCCTCTCTCTTTTTTTGGTGTAGAGTCATAACTCTCTCTCTCTCTCTCTCTCTCGTACATATTCTTCTTTTGGCAGTTTGTATTTATGATCCTTCTGTCCTATTGTACTTTTTTCTGACTGGCTGCCGGAATAGATGGTCTGAATGTTGAAGCTGTAGAAGAGTTAAATGTTTGTGTAATAAAGTTCCAATCTTTTCCGTTGACTCTCCACAAACTTTTTTTTTTCATTCTACCCATCCGTTCGGCACTTTTTCCAATTAAAATACTGGTGAATGTATATCTCTTGTCGTGAAGTTGTTACAACACCTATAAAAGTTCATCCTGAAAGCAAATAGCACATTAAAGCGGTTGTATTGTCGTATTGTAAAGCTAATACGCGGTGTACCTTCAATTAACAATATTTTTTTCAACTTCTCTCCCCCTCCTTTCATTTGTTCTACTTGGTTGTGTGCAACCAACTCTAACTTCTGATAGGGGAGACTGGGGCTGGCAAGCGGGTTGTAATTTACGATTGGCAAATTAATTGTGAATTGAATACAGACTCGAAATTGCCTCAGCCATTGTATTCCCGCACGCCACCATTACGTCGGTTTGCCCTTTTGACTCTAGAAACAAAACTTCCCTGTTACATCTACTTTCATCAGTCAAACCGTACACAAGGACTTTCAATCAAATTCTCGTATTCCTTTTGAAAATCGATCTGTGCAATTTCCGTCTGGTCTTGTTGATTAGAAGGGCATCCGTTGTTCTTAAAATCTTTTACTAGTACAAGTATATATGCTCTATTGCGCAGAGTAGGGCTTGTAGAATGGCCACTATTTAAAATAGCACTTCTTCAACTTCCTTCTTGCCACATAACTCACAACAAAACACCATGCCATTGCTTACCAGGAAGCCTTTAATTTCAGCAGGAGGCAAGTCGAGTGAAACTCGACTCTGTAAATCAGTCAAAATCGATGGGTTTATTAGCATGGTTATATTGTATGGTCAATGTATTTGCATCGCCCACAGCATCACCGTGCAAACAGCCCCATGGCGTGTTTACGTTCAACTTTTGTTTTCATGTGTGTCGACTTTTGCATGTGATGTAACGATTGTGAAAATAAATTTTATTCCTTCAACAAACTGCCTTTGTGAATTTGCTCCCCATGTTTCACAAATAATCCTAGAATACACTGCTGGATAAACAATAATGCTATCGTACCACCGTAATGCATTGTAAAAAAAAATATGCATGTGCTTTGTGGAGTGTTTGAAGAGTAATGTTTTTTCTTCATTTTTCCCCAAGGAGGAGGGAGCGAGGGGGAAAAGTGTGTTAATTTTTTGTAGTTTAACTGACAACTCCCTCATGTTTCATGTTTATATATGTTTGCATGAATACGCCACATAATTTTTTATGTTTTTATTTCATAAATAATACACAACGCAATGGTACTGATTAGGCAAATGATTTTTTTCCACAGTTTCCACTTACGAATGATATTTGCATTCCAAAGCTACATCAGCAGTAGAAACTCCCTTCTTTGTGCTCTAGTTTTCCCTTCAGGTTTCTTCTTCCATCAAATAACTTTGCTGTGAATAAATAGCAGCTTTCATGAGTTACCCAACAGGGAGTCGGCCTGAAAGGAGTTTTGTGGAACGTAAACATATTTTCTGTTTATACTAGAACGATATTATTTCGTTTGTTTTCCTTATAGTATTGTCATCAGGACACAAGGAAAATCCACCTACTATAAACTTCTCGTATGAAAAACAATCGAGAGCATTTTCTCAGTTTCTTTTTTTCCCTTCTTCTTCCTACTGCCACTTATATTACCCTTGTCCTCGTATAAAATATTTTACAACACTCACTCATAGTTTTACTCTCCCGTTGCAAAGTAAATCTTTGTCTTGGCAAAAGAAAACTCTTACTATACATCTTTCCACCGAGAGCATGCTCCCTTGACTTTTCCTTTCAGATTTTCCACTGGAGAGCTAGAAAACAGAAGAGAAAAAAGCCTTCAATGGAAAAGAGGCAGAAGCCACTCTTACTTTTCTTAGTCTTGTTCCTCACGTCGTATCTTTTGAAATTTCCACATTTTTTTTCCACACCGCGAAAACCTCTCCTTTTTGTTTGCAGTCATATTTTAAGTGGCTGCCTACACATAAAAAAGATTTTTATGGAAATTTTGTTAACTAGAGAGGAGTGAAAAAGCTTCTTACATTGACAAGCTTTAATATACATCATAATAGCTAAAGCTGAATGTATGCTCTTAGGGATCGACTGGAGACAAGAGAAAGGAAAAAAGTTCCGCCCAACAATAATGGAATATAGACAGGGAAACGTCAAAAACTAAATCTCCCATTGTGTACTGGTGGTGGGGTATCATCTATATTCAAAATATGCAGATGTTACTCTTACACTTTGCACATCACATTTTCCAGAGGACGTAGGACGTGGACTTTATGTAGGCTGCCAGGAGCACATGAGTCTCATTCATCATCACGAGGCAACTAAGAATTTCCTCGATATTACCATGTTCTCCAGCCTGCTACTCGACATAATAGGTACCTGGTCGACACCATAAAACAAGCTGAAAGGTGGAGAAGTATACATGGATAACAGTGATAGCCGTTTACAACTCCCAGTTCTGTTACTACAACCTGCAAACAAGAGAAAGTGGATAATATGTACAAGAAGAAAGAGGAAACACAGTGGAGAAAATCGGAAGAGGAGAGAGGCTCAGGTGTTTCATACTACTTTTCGAGTTACCTCGCTTGGCAAGCGAGACACATGCATATTATTTACTTTCAGCAAGACTTTCTCTTTACTTAGGGAAACGGACGTACAGATAATAATACTTGACTTTATATCCCAACAAGGTATACAACAATACCATGTATTAATGCGCCAACATATTATATTATGAGCATGAATATAATAGAGGATCCAGATCCAGACGGTCTTTTTTCATCTCTCTGAAATATACCGCACAACACATGACACGTTATAAACAGCTGCGATACCGTCGTATGTCGATTGTCGATGATGATGAGAAGTCAGTGGTGAAGGCGAAAAATATGTTCCACGGGTGAATGACTACATACAACACATTGAAATCTTTCTGCAATACAGAGGAAAATGTAATTTTATATCGTACATGTTTTTGAATTTTGGAAAAAGTGTAGAACAAGCTGGTAGCAACTGGAGGGGTAGTGTGGTATTCTTATTATTATTGCTATTGCTACTATTATTATTGCAAAAACCAGTCAACTTGAAGGCGTATTGCCATCGATTTGCTATATTTCACGGGAAAGGATCATCTAAAATACATTGCGTTTCCTGTTACATACACAATCCCACTGGTTGGGCTGGTGCGTGCTTTTTTAGGATTAGGTTTTCCGGGGCTGCATTGCATTTCGGATTATATCTCCTGGCTTGGACCAATGCGTCTGGGTTGTTCAAGGGCTTTTAGGAATATACATCAGTGCAGATGCCTTTTTTATACATAACTATTACGGGTATATACCTACTTTGCATATTGCCATGATAGCATTTTTTTCTATTTACCGCTTGAAGCGATAAAGCTATGCTCAATGTTTTGGGAAAAGTGGAGAGAAACTTATTTAATATTGCATGTACGTATGAATGTTTGCATTATCATCTGTCTTCATAAGTTTCAAACATCAATTATATATGTATGGTATGGTATGGTGTGGTGGCGGGTGGTCGTCCACTGAAACATTATGTAAGAGCACAAGCTTCCCTTTCACAGTTTAATGCTTCCTTTTCTCCTTGTATGATTTTTCCCTTTTATGGTTTTTCTCCTTGCATGTTTTATTCGTGCCTTAAGCGATAATCAATATTATGACATGTGGGACAAAAGTCAATTTGCTTGAATTGTCGTGTGCACATCATATTATATATTATGTATGGACGTTTGTGTCCCAGCTACTCCCAGTTCACCTTCTACGCTAGTTTTTGCTCTAATGGTATTGTACATTCTCCAAAATACAGAATACATATATGATGATATGGCGATGGGTCTAGGAGAAATGGAAGTCAAAAAAGATAGAAATTTTTACCGGAAATACGCGCGAGGAAAGCAGATGTGTCTTTATTCTTTGTATTCTCTTCAGACTTTCCAACCCACTCCACAGGCAGCATTATGATATTGTGTAAAAGTACATAAGAAGAAATGGGAAAGAACAAATGTTCAAATTGTCCACCTCATTTTTCAACTCCCATTCACACAACGCTTGTAGCGAAACAGCCCTAAGGTGTTAAAATAATAATCATCGTATCATATTTTGTTCCCATTTCTCCGTATCATTACCATTGAACTGGAAAAAAACTGACGTATTATTATCATACATGACTTGCTTTCCCCGTCTGTGTGGTCTCATTGGTATTCCTATTGTACATAATGGATACTAAAAGGTAAGAGTAATATTTCCAGATTTTTTTGTACGTCTTGTTTGCCTTTTTCCCATATAATATAATATGACCAAATGAAAATACAACAGCTTCTGGATACACGCAACTAAAAGAGAAGCAAGGCAAAGGGCAAATATCTAAGTTTCCGTTTCACAACTCCTGTAGCATTTCAACATATTTCCTTCCCATACGAAACGGCTGGTGTGCATGCATCCATGATCAAAAGGAGTAAAATTGGTAATAGCCACAGTGCTTTTGCTATTTTTCCACCAGCTATATATAGTCATTTTGTTCCTGTGTGGCAATTTGTTGAAGAAACGCTAAAGCTCACAACTGCTACAAAATACGAGAGGAAAACCTGGTCAGAAAAAAGTGCCTTGCTTTTTACGTGGGACACGATCACAGGAGCAACTCTTTCAAAGGGAATACGAAAGCAATTTTTTCCTGCCATGGTAGTTATGTATAACGATATAATACATATATACGAGATGACGACGACTTTCGCATTGCTTAATATGTAAATGCACACCCATATGAAAGTAAGACGAGGGCGTACTTGAAACGGGAGACAGGAGAAAAGAACATATTTTTATGTGATTGGTCAGTATGCATTTAGTTTACGTGGAGAGATTTTTTCTCTGCAATTTTTCTCCTTTTCCACCATATCTTCTACTTTCTACACATGACATCGATTTTTTCTGACCTGACAATAAAGCCTGACGAAACTGACTGCTATTTGGTTTGGTGGTGGCGAGCTGAAGGGTAATATGTGAAGCAATAAGGTAAGAGTGGAAAAATATATCATGAGAGAAAGAGATGGAAAAAATACTACAACAGTTTTTCATACACGTCCAAACGGAAGTATTAGTGTCGAACCTGTAAGAAAAAAAGATATGGCAGAAGGTTAGATGAAAGTAGCGTTGAACTGGAACGATTTTTTGTATTCGTTATTCGTTACAAAGAAATCACATTATGATGAAGTGATAGAAGAATATATAACAGGGTGTACAGAGGGTTCTGCACGTCTAGAGTGTTTGGTCGACTAGGTTGAATACTAAGCACCAAGCTGACTTTATCATACATTGGAGAAAATTTTGTAAAAATTTCCATCTCGTGTGATATGATGATGTGATACGGTAGGCTGATGGTGGTTGGCTACAAGGTTTTGACAAAGTGTGCGTGCTCAAGGTGCATACTTGATACTTTTGGAATTTATTATTCCTACTTTGCATTAGCCTGTTATATGGTTTTTTATAAATAGGGTGGGAGTTTACTAGAGCAAAGTAGAGTAATAAGTGGTACAAGTAATGAGCGCAAAATAGGTTAATCGGACCGCTATCGTATCACGTCCGTGAATCAGCTTTGTCAGAGAAAGCTTTTCTATTTGAGAGAAGTGAAAGAATGTAATAAATTGCGTTTTTTTGTTCAAAGGCAAGTTCACATTAAATCTTAGGTTAATTCAGCCTGGAGTTTAGAGCAACGAGCTACTACATACGTTTTGAGAGAGTGATTTACAACGTGATGCCAATCGACTTACATGGGCGTTGTGTTAAAGAACAATTTTAAAGAGTCTTACTTTATAACCTAATTGTTTCTTCTGTTGCTCCCTTTTTTCTCAAATGCCGCTCGTTTTGTTTTTCTCGCGTGAGAGGGAGAGAACTTCAAGCTAAAATTAATAGCTTGAAGTGACTTCTGTCGTTGTTGTATGAGTAGAGCTTGTGTTTGTGCCTTTATCAATCAAGTTTGTTTCATTTTCATACTTTATGTTCAGAGCTGAATTTCAGATAATGAGGGAAAGAGATGATGGATGGAGAGTTAATCTACTGTATAACTTTCATAGATATATGTACTTCTATAAAAGCTCTTTCAAAGATCAAGCTCCTCGTTAAGTTAATGGGTTCTTCTAACAACGGATTTTACTTTTATAAACAATTGTAGCTACGGGGGGAGCTGGAGGAGGAATTTTGCATTACTTAAATTACTCTTCACTTAAAATCACTTGACATTGACATGTAGCACAATTTTGAACTCTTGTTTTTACGTCATACGCTAATAAACTCTAAGCCAGAAAGTTTCAGAAAAACTTACGTAAACAGCTACTATTTATAGTCTATTGAGTTGCTCCATGTTCAGAGATAATATTTTCTAGAAAATGGGCTTAAAAAATTCTATTCATATTACTCGATTTCTTCGTAATTTTCAAGGGAGCTGCAGGAAAAGCTCGTGGGCAAAGCAGAATTCATGAAAACTCAATGTAAAATGAAATATAAAAGGATTCACCTTTCAACATACCACATAGTTTTTCCCCCAGAATCTAACTGTTTTTAATGGGACTTTTGATCCTCATAGATTGCAGGCATATCTTCTAAAATAGACCTGTAACCATATGCTTGCCTTGATCAGAGATTAAATTCCCTTTTCCATGAAAACTTGCCTGACTTTGGCTTTGCCAGTTTCCTATAAAAAGCACTTGACTCAAAATCCACGATGGCGACCTCAGTCACCGTAAATATTTTACCCCCGCTGCCATTAAAAACCACGTTGCCACGAAGTAGCAAATAAGCCCCTTTTCTATTTGGTAGTTGATGTCACCTGACCTATTATGAACGTGGAGAGTGAAATGATATGCCTAAAAGATGTATAGTAATTGTAACACGAACCTAACTTATATACATACATCAGGACAACATGAAAATAGGAATAAGGCATGTGGTAAAATAATGTCAGGTAATACCACTCAAGTCCTACCACCGGTGGTGGTAAGGGGGTAACTCTAGCCCGTGTAACAAAATGAATCTCGACATACTTGACAGCCCTCATATTCGTCAAAATCAGTTTTCTGAAAAGCTTAAATAAACAACAGCTTATGCAGTGAACTATATGTAATATAGTAAAGCACCCATGTATTTTAGGTCAACATGATACGTGCAACATAGGAGCCGCGTCTTGTCGAGAAATGGGATGGGTCGTAAAATAAAGGATAATAAGACACTGAAAGCAAGAAGTCATGATATCATATCATTCATCTGAATTACTTCAAGTCATGGTTATATCGTCCGTGTGCCGTCGTCTATATTTTAATACTTCGTACTACTATACGACTATACTAGCATTGTAGAGGAAATATAAAAACGGAAAAGGAGGAATATAACAGTGCCCAAATATTTTAGAGTGACTTTCACGCTTGTGTTACCGTCACCTTGCCTAGAATTTTGCACCCGTATCCATAACAGTGATGATGTTGCTTGGTTGACGGCATTAAAGAGAAACTAGAATGGCTCTGCTCTACTCAGGAAAAAAGGATAACCGTTCTTATTGGACCCGTTGTGAAGTAATGCAATATGCT
>JAHZNA010005129.1:0-12686 GCA_027743935.1 Sinodicranocentrus sp. ZH6 | reverse complement strand
TGAAGCCAGCTAAGCTGAAACGCATACAGTAAGTTAATTTTGCTGCTAGAAATTCGTAGCTTAGCTACGATGGCTCTTCTAGTTACATATAATATAATGGCGATGAACCGCTTCCTTTCTGAGTGAGTGCCATAACTGCCGTAATGAGGCTCAAAAATACAATGTCTTTAAATTGAAAAGGGCACTGCAACGGCGGTGCACCACAAAAAAGCAGCATTGCGCTGTTCTCGCGGCCCTGAAATTCTATTATATGCATTTTCTCCATACAATAACATCAAGCGTACAATTAAACCAAATAGAAATTTTACGCTTGGGATTACAATTTATTGCTAGTTTTCTTCACTTGTTAGTGACATGACACTGACAAGAGTCAATGTAAAACCTTGCTTTTACGAAAACATGTTATTGATCCGTCATAGTTTTTTAGCTAATCTGGCAATTGAAATATTTTGCCTTTGAAGGATCCTTCTTAAAACGTGTGATGCATCATAAAACTGCAATAATTTTTTTTACATCGTTAAAAGTAGGGGTTGTTTGATGGAACCTCTTCATAAAAATTATGTTACGTTGCGTGTTCTGCATTCATCACGATGATTCTCAATGTCTGAGTTAACATGACAATCAACAACATGAGTGGCAGGTTCTTATGTGACATTTCCATTTCACTGTTTGGTATTGTCATGTTCAAGGAATGAGTTTCTATTTCCTAAAACATTGTTCAGTTGTTAAAAGTAGATAACCTATAAAAACTTGTCTTTACATAGATCTCTACGATTTTAAAACGGAGTCATAAAATTAAGGAACAGGTATGTATATTTGTGTCAATCAAAGTAACAAAGTAAAATGATATTGGTTGAATTAAAGTAGGCGTGTACTTACAAACGAATCAATCAGGAATTATGCGTTATTGAAGTTTCTGTTGGGAGCCAAAGTTTCAATCAAAGTTGGAATTTGGTATTGTGCACTATAGCACAATTTAATCCTTTACAAACACATTTACTTCTATTTAAAAATTATCACTATACATTTTTTTTAAACTACATGTTTCTGAAATGACTGAAAATCGTGGTTCCAACGCTTGGTTAATATATGTATATTATAGTTTGGTTGAAAATAACTTTGTCGTGCTAACTTAGCGTGGACTTCCGCACTATGTGCAAATCTCTACTAATTGTTCTTCACATTACTTAACATTTACAGGAGGTCACGGTTATGTAAGCTTACTGTTTGGTCCGTACGGTCGTCTTTATCTTTATTTGTCTCCTTTTTATGTCTTTAGTAATCTTATTTATTAGCTCATACATAGAGTTTGTGAGAGAGAGCTTAAAGTAAGTTTTGGTAAAACCGACCTGGCACCTGTCCTGATCCTCTGATTACAACGTGTGTTTCTATCAAAGGGAATTATATTCATTTCATTCAGCCTTCACATTTGTAAAGGACTGATTGACATTACAAAAATAAATGGCAGCTACATTGGGATCTTTTCAATAGAGAGAGGGAAACATAAATTCAGACATTCACTTTTGTCTGGGGAATTACCATTGTTTGCAAATGTCAGTTTATTCCGACGCAAACGCACAAACTAACAAACGCTGCTCACAATGTAGTAAAAGCAATACTGACGATGTGACGATGAGTATAGTGCTGAAATCAATTCGTCGAACGATTATCTTCGTAGGCACTGGGTTAATGTAAATGATGTAATTTGCACGCTGTACAGTTTGCTAAGCAAAAATGAAAGGTGATCACTCACAGTGATCAGTTATATGACAGCTTCTAATATGCATATGCTTTCATGCACTAGAAAAGTTTAAAGTCATCATTAGCCATGCAGAAGAAACAGCTTTATCCCAATTAACATGTAAGCTTGGCGCAGATGCGGCACGCGGCTTCAGAACAAGAGGGTTATATAATCAATAAAAAATAGTTTTGAGGAGAAGCTTATTGAATTAAGTAGTAACCTCGAAAATCGATTACATGCTCTGATGACTAGACATTTCCACTAAAAGATCTCTTGAGGATATTTATGCGAAATACATCCTTATGACAAATTAGTAGACAGCTATTAACCGAGCGTTGACATGTGGGAAATCACTAAACTTCAATTTATAAGACACACCATTGATTATGTAAAATGTTACAAGATAAGAAAATAAAAAATTTCACTGATCACCGTCAAAAGGTGGCTATTTCTCTTGTCAATGTCTTTGTAAAACATACCGATGAATGGTGATGATGGGGATGGGATGACTTGTTGCTTTCTTGTAAGACTTCTTTCGTTCACTTTCATCTGAGCCGTTTAGAATCAAAGTAAAACCCAAAAATTCCTGTCATTTAAAATCTGCTCATCTCACACAGTGTCTGGTAAAAAAAAAGTCTGGTCTGGTCAAAGATCACGAAGATCAAACGATCAAACCCACAAAAATACTGGTTTCATGCTGCGTACATATCCCCGTGGGAAATAAACTCGATCAGGATAATTTTCACTGCGTGCAAAAAATTGCACGGTGATCAGAGGCAAATTAAATGGTTAAAAGTATTCCACATGTTTTATATCATCATTCAAGACAAGCTAATCTGTAACTCGTTTATATTTGCGTAACGAAGAACAATTACATATTGTTAAAAATGTCTATCACTCGAGACAGGCACACCGGCAGAGGCATAAAATGGAAAGGATATATATGCTACTTCTTTTTTGTGTTTTACATAATGTTCATCCTATTTTGACTGTATGCGACAATAACAATCGTATACAATTTGGAACATTGGTAACTTCCCACATCCAAATCAATTTTTTAAATACCAGTAATGATGGCAAGTGATGATCATCAGCTAGTAAACAAAATGATATGAGTTTGTCCATACCATTCTAATCCATATATCTTATCTCAATCTAACCTAACCGATTACAAAAGATATGCCGCTTATCCACTTTATGGAATGTAATTAGTGCATATAGTGCTCACTGATTAAGGGAAATAGTGTCAGATATTAAAATGTACGGAACAAGGCAAAAGCGGAACATGCGAATGTCACAAAATCATATACATCATGTACACACTCAAGTGCATCCATATTGATATTGATTTGTTAACAATGCAGTATTTATTATTGCGGGTACACAAGTACGCATACGCCACTCTACTAACAACATACGTTACAGATAACCTATACTCGTTTGTGTATTCATGAAATGCAAGAATCTTCTTTTTTTGCCTAAAAGAAGGTACCCTAATAAACTGAATAAATTAGCTAAATCGTAGCTCAGCTATATAACTACTCTTCGTCAGACAAGAGGAAATTATAAGAAAGATAATTATGCGTTCTTTTCAAATAAAATTCATGAAAGTACACATGTAGATAGAGTCTTGGAAAGGACACAGAAAACTTTGCTCAATATATATTTTAAATCAGTGCAAGAAATTATCTCCAAAATTGTTGTTACGCACGCGTCCCCGCTCGTTCAAGCAGCTAATTATGTAGATTCAGGTAGAATATGCTTGTAGAACGGAAGTTAGTTCTGGTCCGGCTTGCCATAAACATCTTTAAAAAAATATCATATACATGTGCCATGTCACAAAGAAGTCCACTGAGGTAATGTTATTGTACAGGAACACACGCACACTTCAAAATAATTAGCCTCGTGTTTTATAAAGATTAGTATTTCCCACTCAATATAAAATATGTATTTTTATAATGATATCCAACAACTTCTTGAGCTCAATTTGTGGGTTGTATAACGCAAGTGAGTTTCCTTTTTCCGAAAGTAAATGGAAATGGAAGTGCGAGCTTCCATTTTTAAACAATAATCTTACTCATCTTTCTATAAAAGAGATCATGAAATGGTAATTACTGTAATCAAAGAAAAATTTGAATTATATAATGAAGCTCATAAGTAGGTAAAGTAGGACGACTGGGAAAGTATTGCATAGTTGAGTTGATCATTACACTAACAATCACAAAGGTATTTTCTACTGTCACGATTTGACTTTTTTGACTACACATTGCTTTTGCCTTTTGTATCTTGAGTAGTGGAGGCAAACAAAGACGTTGTGAATAAATACATCGATATATGATTGCAATTAAAAGTTGTATGTAAAAACTTAACATGCAAGATTGACCAAGCTACTTGAAATCAAAGTATTTTCTACAATCTTTGTAAAATGTGAACATAAGGGGCACAAACATTTTAACATGGTAAACAAATATTTTTCAGTCATTCAAGTTTTTTAATAAGATATTGACATGTTAAATTTATGCTGTATCCTTATGCTACGCGTAAATAAAATTGCGCAGCTGCGTTTTGATGCCTGAAAAAAAATTGACATTCATACATCATATTACTTAAGGCGGCGGCTTGGTATTTTTATTTGGGAGTATACACTGGTTTCTTCGTCTACTTAAAGGTACTATTTATTTTCGTCTAACAATAAGATGAGTGTCTATAATTTTAGGTCTTTTTCTATGATATTTTTAAGTGCTTTGCAGAAATGGATATACCTGAAAATTTAAAGAATCTACTTTGGGCGTAATTGTGGAGTTTAGAGAACTGAATTGCTGCTTATTACAAGAAACTATCCCGATTTTACGCCGTATTTTTATAACTTAATAATTTACTATTTCATTTTCAGCTAGAAGTTTAAGACTTTGAGTCAACGAGGTCGAAAAGTACGTTAAATTAAGATATTATATGCGTATGCATGCGCATGCACCTATTTATTTTTCACATACAAATAAAAACTCTACACCTTTTACAAGATAAACGTCTAAAGATACTACTACAGCTAAATGCCACTCTCAAGTAAAAAAAGTTTAGCTTTAGTTCCAGCATTTCTATCACGAATCAATTGACCGTGCTAGCTAAAAGGGCCGGATAAAATAAATTCCACCTTTGTCATTGTTTGCGATCGTCTGTTATTTGCAATTGTTCTGTTTGCATAATATTCTTATTTTACAACATATAAATAGATTGTAAAGGTTTTAAAGGAATTCCCCATTCCCCCTTTAATCACTGCACATTTCAAAGACCGCGTGAAGTCGTCATCTAAATGTGGTGAAGTTGAAAATTAGGCGTTTCAATCTGGTATGCTTACTTCAACGTTGCTTTTTTGCCTATAAAAATCAGTATTTGGAGCTTTCAAGCATGTCCAGTCCACCAGCTTGATTTAAGGCAAGAAGCAGGAAGTCTTTAAAGCCAGCATCTGTGCAAAATATTTTATGAACATTTACGTTAATCGTTAGTTGTGCTTTGCTCTTCATCGGCTTGCCGTCTCGTTGATTGAGAACTTTACAAGCAAAAAAATCATGAAATATGTATAAAATATAAGCGTGCCTCGAGGGCCAATCAATTGTCAATGTGTTTACAACACAGCTCGCATATAAATATAGTTACGGTTATAATATATCAAGTAGTGGCTGTCAGCGCTACAGAATGACACTTGAAGTTGATTTGCTACTGGTGTATGTGTCATGTCATATCAGGTTACTACTACCTAAACTTGTAGCTCCATAAAGGTGTCTTTTATATGAATAACAGTACAATACAATTAAGCTTCTCTTGAAGTAGCATTGTAAGGTAAGTTAACACATTACCAACAAGTAATATTAAAAGCACAGATACTTTTTCTGCTTTGTCCGATAGTTTTTTAGGCATTTTCCCCCACGCCAGAATAGAATTAAAAAGGCTATAAAAAATCCATTCATCGATATACACAGCTTTACACATGCATTCCTAAAGTAGACTCGTTAGTTTTATTCTTTCGTGGTAGCCGACTGATCGAGTTTTGTGTTCCGTATTTTTGTGAATTCTTATTAAAATGTAAACAGTCCTGATAGCATCATTTGGGGTCACTTTTCTTGGGACCAGTTTGGCAAAGATGGCATGCGGCAGTTTACCTCCTTATTTTTTTTCCTCTCCGGTACAACTCCATTCGAATCATTTGCTATATAAAGAAAGAGCCTCACGAATTAACTGCCCTATGGTGTGTCACTTGATATTAGGTAAGGCTAAGAAGGAAGTGAACAGCAGAGATAGCTTCACTTTTTTATAAAGTACAAATTGCTCTGATTTGTTTGCAATGACATCAGCTTGTTCTACAGTAGCAAATAAACTTCAAACGTAATTGCAACATTTACAACTTGATCTTGCCTGTCCAGGCCTATTATAAAACTATGTAATATTTATTTTTTCATGTTTATTTCATAAACAATAAGCTTGAAAAAGTTGTCATATCATTTTTGAGATGTAGACTAGGATACGCTTAATTGGTCGAATTATTAAATACATATGCCATAAGTCCTATGGCTATTTTTGCGTGGATAAAAATATCTTAAACTGGTATTTTTAAATTATATATAAGACCCGAACCCGAACTAGGTCCTGCGGGGAACCAAACCAAATATGCATGCGTCTGGACAACATTAAAATTTCGCTATTAGTTACATACATTTTACACACTTTTGTTACAAAGTCTGCTCCAGAAAGGGCGTTATGAATGTTGAGTTGCTTTATTTCTTTTATATACCTAAACCATTGATGGTACCAGTTTTTTCCTGAAAACCGACTTGAAGTCGGAGTTAATTATGGGTTTATGTATGGGTCAGAATAAATTTGCCAAAGGGCGGTATATGAAGTTACAGGATTTTGCTTTTTGTTTTAAAAGCTTCTTTTAATGATCTGATTGCTGTGCTAGTTACTGGAACCAGTGTTATGTCTCTGCCCTGGTCCCTTTGCAAAATAGACATCAAACTCACTGTCAGTGACATCAAAATAGCCGATCGAACCGACCAAAAAATGCACGCGCTCCTCAAATCCAGGATTTTTTTATTTGCAGATTTATATCCATTTTATTGCGTGGTAAGAGTTAGTGCATACTACAAAGACCAACCCAGCCGTAATTTGGCCAATTGTAAAAGTATCTCTTTTGCCAAGACATATGCCCTCTATTTGACCTTCTCGTTTGGCAGTAGCTAGTTTGACAATTTAATTTCACTACACATTTTTTATACATGTAGTAAGTCGTTCCCCTGTGTTGTGAATTGTGAATTGGTTGAATACATAAAGTACTCAGAGAAGTTCTCATTAAAAAGCTGGATGCACTTTCAACTTTGTAGAATTTATTAAGCTTCATTATTTACAAAATGGGAAGAGATGTTATATTCAGGGTAGATCATAGATCTTTGAATTCAAGCATGCAACGAAATAACAAGACTGCCTTGCTCATCAATGCAATTCATGTAGCCCACGCACGCTACGCATTTGAAGGAGTAAACTTTACGGTTAAAACGACTTACGTATAACTTACAACGTTCACAAGCCCACTTAAAGTACCTTACGAGGTATACACTAACGTGTTACCATACATATAATATCAATCATCATCACAATCACAATTAATTAAATTTGTGAGGCAAAATTTCAACCCAAAAGCATATTTTTCAAAACAAATTTATTGGGCCAAACGTCAATCTACAAAGTACACAAATTAGAGGTCAATTATACAAAGTGAACGTCCTCAATAAATAAATGTGTGAACTATCGCCTTTGAAATATAGCAAAGTGTTGTTATTTTATTTTATTACAAACATGTGTGCATTACGATTACGACGGTATGGATGTCACTACAAACTAGGTATGAATGCTCTTGTGCACTATGGTGTACTGTGTACATGTATTATGTAACTGAAAATTCATATCCTCTAACGATCTGCCATTTTATTGAGCTTTAGAGATCAATAACAATATTTTTTGTAAGTGATTAATTTGCACGCATCATATCATCCGCCAATCAAGCTTGTACGGGTGACACATGATACACAGTAACTAACAATTAGCCAAGAAGGCTATGTAAACCGAAGGTTTCGAAGAACGATTACTGCGAAACTCAAATTAAATCAACTGCTGTGAAGCGTCACAGCAAAGTTCAGTTCCACTTTGTATTCCCAAGACCATTCTTTAACTTATGTATTTCAGGGGGAAATATCATCTTTGAAATGGCATTGCAAACTTCATCTCTCGAAAATTCATGTTATCTCTTGCATATTACCATTTTAATTAGAAATATATATTTACATATAAATGCTGGCATTGTAGGGCAATGAAATAAACTCAACAAATGAATACCGTTTCTGCTCTAATTTCATCATAAATTTTCCTCCAATTCCAATTATTGAACGTACCTAATGCGTGAGGAATCCTTCTAAAGAAGTCGAAGTATCCAACTGCGTCAGAAATGTACAAAAAGACAAAAATCAACAATGCAATCATGGGTGACTTTTATTTTGAATTTTGGAAGGGAATATATAAATTCTTTCTATTTTACGAATAATTTGAAACCGACATGTTATCGATAGCTAACAATTATTACTAGAATATGATACAAAAAGGCGTTTCCTCGTGAGTTTGTGCGTACACTTTTCATTTTTCCTCAGGACAAGCAATCCTATGTATAATTGTACTTTAACAATGGAAACGAAACCATGTTATTTCGCAGGTTTATAAATAGCTTCATATCTCACTTACTATTTACTATCCCCCTAACCCATTCATTCCAGTCTAAAATCCTACTCCTACTGTAACGAAAACAGTTTATGTAACTCTATCGGTTTTGATGTCGCTGTCTCGATTAAAGTTTGTGTAAGTTTTCCTATAACAAATGTGGATAATATCCAAAAGGGTATCAAAACATATGACAGGGGAAGATTCCAATAATTCTCTAATTTTAAACATAATAACACCTGCAGAGCAAGTTTTAACATAACAACTACAACAATTTGAACTTTTCTTGTGATAAATGTCGAACAGAACCGAGACAAATACATTTCAAATGGTCTGTTTTTACATCTACTGAAAATCGAAAACCATGCGTAGGTTAAGACCGCTAGAAAGGTAAAGGTTAAATAACAACAAATTGTAAAATATTTCTGATTAGCTGTCTGGACCCCAAACTTAATTAAGTTTTACTAAATAAATGTCAGAGAACACTGCTTGTAATAAAAGTTGGTCGGGGCTAAATTGATTTACTAGTCAACAATTTATATTTACTTCGAAGCATTACAAAATTCCCTTATGTTAGACCACGATATTTCCCCGTAGCACCATAAAAACCCTTAAAATACCCTTAAAAACCGAAGATTTTCAACAACCTTAAAACTCATTCATCATGACAATTACAAAGTAATTTATTGTACTGTAGGCCCATTGGAAGTTAGTAGAAAGTCATGGGGATTTTCAACGCTCCCTGGGTCGATTAATTCATAGTCTTAATATTTACACAATAATGACAACTGATTATTATTCAGTACAAGCTAATCATGTCTTTCTTCTTTTACTTCGTCCACATCTGTCAACCGTTATGTTTACTGGAGTTTGTTAGCACTAAAAAAATATTAATAAACCTTTATTCAGTTATAAAATTTACGAATACAAATATAACAATTTTACTTTTTTACTTTCCACAAGCAAAGACTTACCTCCGTTTTATTTTATTTTCCGCTTCCATCCCTTGCTCACACTATGGAGAATAATTAGTTGTATCAATTACACACTAACGGTTTGTAAAGCGATTTGATTACAACTGATTAAGACAACAAACATTTTAGTTTAGAAAATTTGAACCTGTAAAAACTAAAAACTGTCAGATGATGGTAAAGTGTCAAAGAAATGTGTACGTACCTTTGTGCCACAATCTTACAGGATTAATAAAAACATAAGCTGCGTGGGGTAAATGTGTGGGCATGTGAGCCTGGCAAAATGCAATATACATTGTGTTGTGTTGGATCAGTTGGTTGGTTGCTTATGTATCTTCAAGTCTCAAAAGGATGTCTCGTTGCAGTCAGCAGGACGGGATTTTAGGATGTCTTCACTTCACATTTGTGGGATGAATGCCTAATTCCAATCCAATGCCTATGACTGGATTCACAGGGGGAACTGAGAACCACACAAAATATCCTTTAGACTCGGACAAAGCACAACTGCGGCGTAGACTTTTGGTACGCTTGACCATGGCTGGCTCCAGTTATAGAGGCGAGCTGAAACAATGACTTCAAATATTTTAAGGACGATGACTCATTTTGTACTATCCATTTGTTTTGTTTGGGGTGACAATGCTGACAATTGTTGGCATAATATATGTAAGCAAATAACTGGAATAAATTATATTGAAGATTTTGCATTATCTTTCGCGTTTCGGAACTGACTGTCTTCTTCTTCTAGTTGTAACAATGCATGTGAAGTTTCCGCCTTCCGTTTAATGTCAAGTTGAAGTTTTCCTTTATTTGTGGAAAATGGAAAATGATTTCTCATCTTGATATCATTTCCAATAATTAGGGTTCCAATGAATTCATGACACCAGAAAGCACTTTGGCATAATAAAATGTCAGCATTTTGTTCGACCTTTGAAATTTAATTTGTATTGACCACTTACGAGGTTTACAATGGTAGCCACAAATTGCATGACGCGACGAAGGTCAGGAATATAGGACCCACCTCAAATAAGAGCCAATAAGATGCTCGATACGAATCCGGAATATGTGCTACTCATTGTAAAGGGTTATGTGTGTGATACCATATATGCATTATATATAACCTTAGTACGAGCAATGTGCGGTATAACGTGGTCTTTATTACTCAGAGGGGAATTTCTAGCACATGGCAAAGCAATTTTTTTCCTCAATGGAGCTCATGCGATGTGTAATTTATCAAGCATTTATAGAATCCATCAGTATATACATAGCCGTTATCAGTTCAATGCAGTGATGATGTGATGAATCATTCCATTTCTCAAATGATAATTCCTGTTTCTCTCATAAGAAATACATAGTTTTGCCTTGTTTTGTCAGTTTAACTCTCTCGGGTAGATATTTTATGAACTGGATTTACAGCACTATATATTCGAGCTTTCGTACGCCGACTTTATCTTCCATCATTATCCCTGCATCGTTTGGATATCTCTGGAGCCAGAAATGTCTGGAGCTGGTGCATTCCTACTATATAATTAGCTTGGAGGATATTGCTTCTGGCAATATTTCGGCCCTCATTTGTTGTTCGCCGAATTGTTAGATACTTAAGGGCATTGTAAGATCAGCGGTGGTCAGAGTGTGATGTAAGATGTAACTATGTAAGACACAATGATAATGATGTATTCTTTGTACGTTGAGGATAAAGTAGGGGTCTAAATATTGATGCAAAACCGCAATGGATATTGCATCCTGTGTTTTCCTTCCACAGCGGCTACAAAATAACACATTGCATTACGTAAGTACAATTCTTTTCTTTATTGTGCTTGCACATGGAAAGGAGGAAGCACATTTTTTTGGCACTTCCAACATTGCATAAATTTAATTGTTTTTGTGATTGAGTCGAATACAATCGATACTTTACGGCATTGTTTTGTTTTCTTCGTACTCTTGACAATTTCAATCCAACCTGTTTTATTGAGCAATAAATTAAGCACAATTAAGCACTTAATTGTCCTCAAGTATTTACGAGCTAATAAATTCTGAAATTAAGTTAGTTACGTCTGGTTCAATCTCTTTAAAAGTTATACGTGTGTTTTGTTTGTGAATTAGTACATATTAAAATATAGCGAACGAATCGCGAAGGCGTTGATTACTGTCGATTTGGACCGAATTTCTTGCGTCCTACTTCAGTCCACTAATTCCAACAGGTGACAGGTTAGTTTGTAATTTGTTAGTGACAATATTTTAATAAATACTTTTAAACAAGTAACGCTAATGGCACCTAGGGGTGGATAGCTTTTGTCGATTACACCGTATCAACATTTAATGCGCTGTGCATTAGCTTTTCCTCAGGATTCTCGTACTGTAGAAAGAAATTACCGTATATCATAGGCAGGCGTAGCGCAAATAGTAAATGTTTGGAATAGTTTAAATTGAGCATTTTCAACTACGATTAATGACGGGAATCAGGTTTGCCAAATTAAGATAACGTTAATGCATACCCACCGGTACGCCGGTACTATCAACTATTATGATTTTGACAGTTGTCCATCCACGAGGTCCTAACTAACAAGCTTTTAACATCGTGTGATTCCCACGCTTTTGTTAGATTTCATGAGAACTAATTTCCAAGAAAAAGAGTCATACTTTATACTTCGTCTTCACCTTCAGCCTACGCGCTGGTTTGTTAATAATGGGAAATCGAATAAAATCCCGAATTAGTAGCGTATAAGTATTGATCACTTCACAGTACTCGGAAATACTTTCCGCATTGGTTTACTGTCGTCGGCTAGTAATATTTTTTGTTTATCACTCAAGTTCCAAATATTTGCATTACTACTTTTCTGTGATGTCAAGGCAAAAGGCAAATCAAAGCATTTCCTGCGAAAGGTGACTCTGCATAGGTAGTACTCCAAAAGTCGCAGAAGCACATTAGTTACCTATTAAGATCGGAGTGGTGGAATCACAGAAAGTGTCTTGTTGGAGGTTATTGGAGTTGAACGTAGATATACAGTTTGACTTGACTAGTTACAATTTTTTATAAACTACGGAGAAGAAAACTAGCTATGAAACAATAACTTACTGACAATGAGAATCGTCGTCGTACTGTACCGAGTACGTTAGCCGTTAGCTGTATATCATCATCAGACTTAATAAAACTGGTGGATTTAAGCTATGGGTCCCTCCTACAACTTCCAGTCAACATGGAATTTAATGAAATTTTC
>JAHZNA010005128.1:0-16649 GCA_027743935.1 Sinodicranocentrus sp. ZH6 | reverse complement strand
TTACGTTGAGTGTTCGATTTTCTGTTCGAACACATAAAGGTATATCAGTTCATCATGAGTACAGTAATACCAAAGTAATCTGCCTGGACTACAAAACGTATTGAACCAAATGACAGTAATTAACAACAATTTACATAAGTTGAGTCTTGAAGAAAAACCAAATGACGAAATAAATACATTATCATATTGTTTAAAGTGGAGACTACACAAATACCAAAATAAGTGGAATGAACTTCATGTTGTAAACATTCGTTATGAAATATATTGACTTGTTGAACGCAAAACTCAACTAAAATAGATATGCTTGGCAATGTAGATGATCTAGATGAATATATCAACGATCTCTCCACTTGAGGAGAGAAATAGCAAAGCGATAAAAAATTGTTTTTATCCCGATCATGACGTAGACTGACAAAGGAGTAAAATGACATTAACTTAACTTGTTCTTGTATCAGCATAAGCATTATGCACTCGGAGAATCCTTCGTGTAAATCACAACTGCACCCTTATCTCAAAGGGACGAGCAGTTAATGTCTCTCTGAATATGGATCCACATCATGTTTATTACTTGCTTGCGCAATAAATGCTAAAACCTTGGAGCACGCACTCCTCCATTATTTTTTGCTTTTGTTTAATTGCTAAGTGCTCATCAAATAAAAGAATTATACCCAAAACGTACGTACATTTCAAGCAAGTCTCGCGAGCCTAAACACAAAAGTAGAATGAAAAGGTTGGAAACCAAAAATGTGCGTATAAAGGTCAAATTTTGAAAGGTTTCCGAAAACATTTACATTCTACTTTGACTTGATCCCGAGCATTGAGAATAAACCTTGGATTTGGCAAGTAGTCAATTTCCCTCAATTTACGACAAACATTTTGAGTTTTGCTATAAATATAGCTTCATTTGTCTCCAACCTTATGAAGACTTTATGTAGACGACATAGATTTTGTGTCCAATTCTTTTATTTGATAAACATAACATTAGAAAAGGCTCCTTTTGAAGTCATAATTTCACAATGAATAGCAGCTATCATGCAAATTTACAAGTAACACCACACCAAACAAACTACTCGAACTTGATTTAATATGAATGCCTTGTTCAATGATAACCGCGAGTAATTCAAGGGACCAACTAAATACAGGCAAAAAATGCGTGCTCCAGGGTATTCTAGGATTTGAGCATTTATTGAGCTGGTTTTAAATCAGCATAACTGGATAAAGATGATGTGGATCCATATTCATAGAGACATTAACTGCTCGTCCTTTTGTCCCCCTTGTTTCGAGATAAGGGTGCAGTTGTGATTTATACTGCGAGTGCGTAATGCTTATCCTGATACGAGGACAAGTCAATGTTATTCTACTCCTTAATCAGGTTACGTCGTAATCTCCTGGAGCATTTCCTGAATGAGTAGGCGCGTGCACATGGCTCACCCTTTAGTCAGCCATATCAAGTGCATTTGCTGAGATATAAGGAGAACTCTGTTTCTCTCACTCTTTTTGTCATCCAGCTCTCCTGCTCCTCTCTCCAGTGAATCCCTTATCAACCTTCAACATCACATTCCACCAAGCATAACTGTCATATCTCGTGAAAACATGCAATGCGCCCAAATGCGAACATGACACCAACCGACCTAGTCCATTTTTTCTCCTGCAGTACTTCCACTCGTGTCCATTTTTCGTATGCACGTGCACTTTCCAACCAACGCATTCCCAACTGCTGGAAATTGTAAGTTGCCAACAACAAAAAACGGGCAGTGTTATCACCTCATCCGCATCCGTGCTTTTCTCCATCCTTATCAAAAGCATGTAAATAATGATAAGCATTGAAATAAGAGTAGCTTGAAGAAATAGGCTTGCACGACGATCCAGTCCAACTCACATTTTCCCAAAGCGTTATCGTGAGTGTAGGTTATTTGAAGAAAGAATGGTTTTCATGAGCTCTCCTCGTCTCACAAAAGTTGATGTTTCCTTCAGCCTAATACATAAGTAATAGGGAACCTCGTCGTGGCACACAGATCAGAGCAAAGAGCAATGACAAACAAAGGGCTGAGCTGCACGCGATCTTTTCAACTATCGCGTGCAAATCCATCAATTTTTCCAAACTAAGGAAAAGGGTGCACACACAACATCATGCATTTTTTTGAAAAGGAAACATTTGTATTCATTCTCAGCATGGGATATTCACCTCCTTCTCCAACCCAAGTTTCTCTCCAGCAGCTCCACTTCCAGTCGACATTTTTCATGGAGCAATGAGTCGGGTCAGTGTTGTATGCATGTAATGTCCTCTCTCCCGTCTAGTTAGACCATGAATAAATATTATAACGTGTCTTTCTGTCGCACAACTTTTTTCTCTCCCTTTTCCTCCACCAGTCAACAGCATGATTAAACGATGATCTACGGAATGAGCAGTGGGAGGAATTGTTAAAATCCTAAACCGGGTCTTATTCTCCTGGATAAAAAATAAGGTTGCAGATAAAAAGTTGGCTTGCATGTCTAGCCCCATGATATGATGAGGAATGTCAAAGAACCTGGTGGAGAGGAAACACGCTAAATTTTTTTCCTCTTTCCAGTGGAGAAGAAAAAGGCGAAAAACAAGGTTGTTACTAGTAGTCGTGGAAAACACGCCTTCAAGCGTTGGAATCAAGTAGGGACTAGCATCAATCCGTCGTAAGCATCTATCTACATTATGTCACCTTTCTCTCCAGCCACTGCACGAGACTACAAAAATCACTGGATGACGACACGAGATCTAAATTTTCACTGCACACATTTCCTCCCCATTTTAATCAAACTTGTGTACCTCACATCACTAGACTGGAATTAAAGGTGGCTCAATTGTTTTTTTATGGCGTCTTGCTCCCTTCCACGAAGGATTTTGACTGATCACCAGTGGCCAGCCCCGTAGGCTTCTAATCACAGATATCAGTTTAATCACCAACTTCAACTTGGCATTACAACATTAAGCAAAAAAGGGTCAAATTGCAGCAGTTCATGGTAAAACTGGGGCGAAGCTAGAAAAACGAAAAAAAACAAAGCAATTTCATAGCCAGTGAAGAACTTTGCATTTTTTTAAGGAAACATACAATCTTTAGCCGTAAAACGTTTGAGGCTGAAACAATGTTTTTTTTGGAACAAGGGGAGCAACGTAAAGACAATTTTGTAAGACATATATTTATCAAGCACACTTGATTTGCATGCTTCGCACTGATTGTCTCTTGGTAACAATTGCAGTAGCAGATGATGCAGTGCTAGTTGTCAATCAAAGAGCCGAAAGCGAAAAAAGAGAAAGGGATGGAATAAAAAGGAATATATAAAGTGAGAGTCTACAATCTACACACGCTCCCTTCTTCCACACATCTCTACACTTTTTAGACACAAAAACATAAGACAACAGCTCCAAGAAGCACAATAGCTGAGAATGGGAGAGTCGAGCGAGAGAACAAGTGGGACGATGAGATGCATTCAGATTAATTTTCTTTTCTATGCACAGAGTAAGACAAAAACATTCTTTAATTAACTCTGGAATGTTGACATGCTCTCGGAGAAGATGAGTAAAAAAATGAAGGAGTTTAGACGGAAAGTGTTGTGTGCGGAAGGAGTGGTGTTGGAACGAGGATAAAAGACCAAGAAAAAAACTAAACTTTTTTCTCTCCTTTTTTTACTCACTAAAACTTTTGCTCAAAGGGATAAAGTCTATAAAGCCGTTTTTCACCAGCTTCCTCCAACTTTTTGGAGGGTGGATGAGACTCTCATAATTTTATGAATGATGGATAGGTAGCTGAAAAAAACATTGAATATGGGATAAGTCAACCCTTTTAAAATCCCATTTACCTACTCTGCTTTCCACAAACTTTACAAATTCCGCTGAATATTAAAATCTTTTTAAACTTGCCCACTTGTGTGTAAACCCTCGTTCTGTGAACAGGATGACACGTACCTTAGACCAAGTTACGTTTGCACTCATTACTACAAATGCGAAAAACTCCCAAGTCGCTCAAATAACAGGATTTACTGAGAAGGCTGATTATTTCATAATCCCAAGTACTAGAGTGTCAGTCATGTTCAACAGATTCATCTTCAATTTTCTCATTCATTAACTTCCCTCCAAGCAATTCTCCACTGTACACTTTACAACTTGAAACTTCACAATGACTCCACTCTGCATAGTCCGCACAGTCCGCACAGTCCGCACAGTCCGCATAGTCCGCACAGTCCGCACAGTCCGCACAGTCCGCACAGTCCGCATCCGTTAGAAAGTGAACACCACGAATCCACCAAGTGCATCAGCTCAAGTAAAACAAATCCTTGCTCCTCCATTTGCTCATTTGAAAACTGCTCTGTGAAGAATTAGAGATTAGAAAAATAAGAAAATGCATGTTATAGTGAATGGGTTTCAAGATTAATAAAGTGTAGTGAAAAAGGGACTTGAAGCGATCACCATAGCCATCATCACCATCATCATCGCAGCACATCACATCACCATCATCTCATGTCGTTCCCAGTTGAAAACAAAATGTACTTTCGTATCAAACATAAACACACTCATTTTTTCCCTTGTTTCTTCTTCTCCCTCAAACCTTATGACAAGAGAAAAACAACTTTAAACTTGTTCCAAACTCCAGGGGAACTCATATAAAATGCATGAAAGGCTGACTCACCACTTCTCCTTTACATTGTAATAAAACTGATGCTACATTTTTTGTCTCAGGTTAAATGCATTACACGACCAGAGCCTTGAATGTTTCGTGGAGTTTCATGATTTCATTAAAATATCCACAACGGCGACACCATTCATTGACTACGGATTTTATATCCTCGTAAACAGAGAAGGAAACGAGGATTCAAAAATATAAAAAATTAGCTTGCTTTTTTTGATGTTCATTTTATGATGATCCAGCAAATATTTGTTGGGATGATTGCGCGCCGTCTGAAATAAACGTCATTTGCGGAGGACCACTTGGGCAAGCATGTTGTTGGCGTTGATGTCAAAGAAACTCTTTAAGCCAGGGAGAAACGCACTCTCCGAGAGATGAAGAGAGGAGTAGACGTCAGGCACAGGAGTCGCGTGGTTTTTCCAGATCATTGAGCTCGAAAATTGACCTTAACTACCAACAATAAATGTGCAAGTGTGTCCGTGCCACACACATCAACAATACATAACCGTCCTGGGGTTGGAAAGAAAGACGAAAAAAATCCTTCTTCCGCTCTCCCTTCATCTTCGCTACTCGCTTCCCGAATCCCTGCATTAGCCACAATTCATTCTGTATTTCCTCATTGATAGTAATATGCGTAATGAATTGCCCCCAATAATCATAACAACCTTTATGAACAAGTAAACCTTTAGTCAAGTTGCCCCGTCCTTTTGCCAAAAAGCAATAGCGTAAATGTATTTTGTCAAGCTGACCTTAGTCAAGGCTCCTTGGAGGAGAAGAGAAATAAGTTGCAAAGGCCATTAAAAACTTAATGTATCTCATATGTCCCTGTCGCGCTTTTAAACATTACAAGCCATTCCTGCTTTTCCTGGATGGGAATTTTCGGGGGTGTGCAACGTATCATGAAAATAATTTGCCACCAATTTCCACGCTTATATAATGCTGAGAAGCAGGATTTTACGGTCCCTCTGCTCCTGCCTTTTTATTACTTTCGAATAAAGAAAAAAATGCGACTTGTTTTTTTTCAGAAGGATTTTCCTCTCCAGCCATGCCCTTTTGTTGGAAAATTTTCTGTCACAGTTCATTCCACAGAGAGTTTGCTTGGTAGGGCTAAACTACGTGTTGTAATTTGTAATGGTTAAATTAATGTGGTTTTCTTTTTATGTCTTCTCTTTCAAAGACCTTCTCTCAACGAGGCACACAGCCAGCACAAAGCAGTGAGCATGCTGCTCTTTCAATTTTCAATCAACATTGCCTTTTCAACATGCTCACATTTTTTATGCAGATCTGCAACTCTTATTTTACCTGACTCCACACAGCCAACTCACCGATGAGCCATTGGCTCAGTTTTTAGTGACAGTCAATGATGTTTTGTAATAATTGCTGTTGGTTGAGTTGTGAAAGAGCTTGTAAAACTTTATCTGAGTGATATGCATATGCAAGAAATGACCTTTGCTGTCTCCCTCTCAAAGGTTCCGTACTTATTTATGTACCCTTTTCCTATTCAGCTATGCATTTAGCCAAGCCATGCATAAACCGTCACAAAAATCCAATTAATTTCACCTTCCCAACATCCCTCTCAAGTATCCCACGAGTCATGCATTCAAAATATTTGTACAAGGATTGGATAGACAGGTGAGTAGAGAAAAAAATATTAACTCACCTCTCAGTCTCTCTTTGACTCCTGCTTTTTTGACTGATAGTACAAGTAGTAGTGGTACGCATAATCCTTATCACAACTTCTCTCTCGTCATCTTCATCCCAAACACATTTCCAACCTTTTACTCGAATCACCGCTGGAAATCAATGATGGACTTGAGATTTTATGTAAATCTGTCTCATATCAATTGATACTCTGTAAACTGAAAGGAAGGACAAGGCTTGAAAAAATGATCGGAATGAAAGAGGGATGAGAAAGTAGGATACATAATAAAAAGATTTTGAATGGCGTGTACGGAGCCAACATCATTTATTATTTACACACTTGTGACTTGTTCCACAAATACATGAGCCGCATGAGGAGAGTATTTATGTGAGGTGGTGATGATGATGACTCCTCTTCATCATCGTCATTGCAGCAAAAAGTGAAGAATGCACATGGATCCACATCACAGTCAACACATCCCATCACAGACAAAACATCGACAACATGATAGCATCCTCTGCATGATGACCCTCTCCTTCACCCTTTGAAACACTTGAGCTAAGATTAATGGTCAAACTTTGCCTTTCACTCGACTCAAACCAAGCGTTGGAGGAAACATAACAGAAAGAAAAAAAATCAACCTTTCTCACCAACTAAAAACTCCTCCAGGAGAACAAGTTGGTGTGCTGTGTTGCATGTGCATACAAATATTAGTTAAGAGGCAGGAAAGCATGCACACTGTCCACTACCTCCACTTCCCATGTGATCCCTCTCTCTCTCTCTGCGTGTGTGATCCCCAGCAGTTACAACTTTTTAAAGACATTGTTATGTCATATTCCAAAAACTTGGCTGAATTCCGCAGGGATGAGGATGTATCCTTTATACTGGAATGATTTCTCAACCTGAATCATTTTCATACTTAACGATCAACGATCACCATCATCATCATAATAATATTATCTGTATCTCTCCCTTCATCTCTGACTCATCCCGTAGCACCACCATCTCTTTCACATAATTTCCATCATCTCTGTCAATGGATGCAAGGGCGAGAGCAGAAATTGCTCAGTTTGACATATTACACCCATCCATATTTATGTAGCACTGGGAGCGAGAGCTATGAATATCAAATCCATCCCTTCTACCTCTCCACGCTAGACAATGCCCATAAAAATGTAAATCTGGACCACGCCGTGACGCAAAGGTAATAATGGGAAAAGTGCCATTTTTCTATGTCGCACAAGAACAACAGGTTGCCTTTTTCGAGAGGAGAAGGTGGTCATGTGGGTGGTGGTCTACAGAGTCAAAAAAGGTGTGATCCCATTCATTTCGCATTTTTTCTCCCAGCGGAACATTTATTTCACGTGAGAAACCTTGCTCACAGCAAGTCCCTAACAAAGGAAAACAAAGTGGAAACAACCTTCTTTGAATTTCAATTCGGATATATTTATATATTTCTTTCAAGACAGCTCTCTGTTGACAAGTTCCAATGAACTTGGTCAAAAGGTCAGATCATAGATGATTTTTTCATAAGAAATCAAGCAACCGTGCCAAATTAACATTGATGCTCATGTTACTCATGTTACTCGTGTAGAAGAATGTCAAAACATTTTTCCCTTTGCAAAGTTGGGATCTATTTTTCAAAAAGAAAAAAATGGTGCAAGTTTCAGTGTAACTCTTCAAGTGAAACTAGATCGCTGGAGGGAAGTCTATTTGTTCAAGTTGGAAGAGGGGCGTACTGACATTTGATATGCATTTCTGTACCCATCCACCCAACATAGGACATGTGTAAGATAACTCTGAGAATGATGCATAATCCACAAAACAAAGTGGAATTACTCAACTCTCTCCCTTTCAAAGATATACCGCTGCTGTTGACTACACAAAAGAAATGACTTTTTCAAACCAGGTTGATAGCCCATGGCGAAAAAAATCTCTCTACATGAGGAAATGCTTTGCAATTTAACTCATTCCCTGTCATTCTCATCGTGCTCACTTTAAGCTATTCCCAACAAGAATACCATTTCACCCGCGCTTCCACAAATTAATCCATTAAACAGTTTTTTGTAATTAACACCTGTCTTCCCCTCCATAGTAGCTTCGCTCAGAATGTTAACGGGCAATCATTTTTTGCACTGTTTGAAACCGCATTACATCACAAAACGGCTAAATGACATAATAAAGCATTCACGAGAAATCAACTGGCCCTCTAGCTACTGCATTACAATTTGACAGAGAAATATAAGGAGCGGAATCTTTGTTTGAAAAAGTGAGAAACTAAAACAAGTGGAAATGAAGAGCCAAGAACCACTCCCGTAACAACAAGCAAGGATGACCACAATCTACAAAAGCGCCCGTCATCCGTCCAAAGCATGACAAAATGAGTCTCTTTGTAGGAATCAAGACAATGGACAAGATAAATGAGAAAATCCGGGAGTTCGATCGCTCCACTTTGTATCTCAAGGTGATTGAGCATGATTTAGCATAAATCAAAATTGTGGAAAGGCTACCTTTCCGCAAAGTTCGTGGAAGGTGGGCGAACACTTACAACCAGATCAAACTTTCTACTCACATTTTAGTTGTTTTTCAATAGCAACAAAACATTGAGGATGAGATGCCAGCGTGGAGACTACTTTTTTTCTTCATTTTCATCTTCTCTGGTCATCATGATGATGTGAAAAAACTGAGAAAAAAACCGAGCTAATTGTACCAGGCTATCACCCTTTTCCTTCTGAATCTCAAGAATAGGAAGAAAAGACGAGGGAGAAATGGATCACCGTCATTATCATTCTTATCAGTCTTCAATTTCTTGCCCAAGCAGAGTCAGAAAACAGCGTGAATATACATCTTTTCAAAAAAAGAAGTAGCCTGGTGCACGTACCCATCCCTCATCGGCCGTTAGTTTTTTTATCGATAGGAAAAAATGTTTATTGGTGGTAAACCTACCAAACAAACCAAATTAGCTAACTCATCCTCTCGGATAATTTCACCGAGTCGTTTTTTCTTCTTGACTTGCTCATCTCCTTTTTTTACAAGAATCGGAGCACGACCGTTGCGTTATGCTTTATTGTACGTGTCTAATTGAAAGGATTTTTTCCATGTGTACACATACATTCCTATCCTCCATTGTTTCTTAGGGTATTGGCAACCCATTGGGAAACTTTTAGATTGCTTTGCTACTTTTCTGATGAGCTTAATGACAAAAGATATTACAATGTTATGTTATCTTCCTTTTGACCCTTGACAAGTTTTCGCCGACACAAGCTGCACTTTCGAGAAAAAGGAGAATTTCTCTCGATATTTGTTAATCACTCGAAGAAATACAAACCAATCCAAGTTGGAATTTGTTACGTGAGTTTAGCATAAAAATTAGTTAATGTCCTTCCTAACATTGTTGTAAAGCAGTTTAGAGCAATTTTATGATGAAAGTGATCATTTCTTGAAAATATTTTGCCATTAACAATCAATGCAATATGGGATTATGGGATTGAACACAAAGTCCTATTTACACACAACATTACACAATGGGAAATTGGAAAAACGCGTGTTTTGTCCATCCCACACGCTCAAAGTTATTGGAAAAGGTGAAGAAATGGGTATTTATTGAGAACACTGCTTAACCAAATACGCCTCTTTCTAAACAATATCATCTTTCAAGAAAATGACTTAAATGCTAGTCATAATAACGCTAAAACAATCTATGCAATCTGTTACCAGACCATTTCAACATTTTTTTATGTATTCTACTTATTCGTGTACAACATGGATATCCATAAATAACGGGAAATTGGTTGGTAGCAATGCAAGTTCATTTTTAAACTTTTTTTGCTGGACAAGCTACTTCTCCATTTCTGATGATGATGATGTGATCGTGAAGCTCTGATATTCATTTCCAAACAAAATAACTGCTTCCATCTCCTATTTTTAGTTGCAATGCTTGCAATGCCTAAAATAGATGGTGTTGGGGCATCATGAGAAAATAAAGTAAAAACAAGACAAGCCTCTGTCAATTCCCTTTTCAAACTTTTCAATCCTTCGAAATGGCGAATAATAAAAGTAATGAGATTTTTTAGCTTAAAATCACCTCCACTTTTTCAACTTTCCATTGAACCCTCCTCAGCTCGATTCGACATTCATGATCATCCTCTTCAGTAGCACCGCCACCGACGGTAAAAAAACATAGAAATTCGAAAGGTGAAGGGGGTGCCGTGTGATTACCACTAAAAAGCTGGATTATTAGCTCTTCCCTGGGCTTCACGTTGCTACACAAGAAACTTTTAAGGAAAAGAATATTAAACTCGAAAAAGATACTCTGTTATATTAGCTCAAGTGGCTTATCTCATAAACCAATACTACCCCATATTTTATCCTTGCAATCGGTTATACATTCGTGAAATAAAAATCTCTCTCTTTTCTCTCTCTCAAATTGTGTTGGTGTTGGTGAGAAAAGAATTTTCTTTTAAGAATTGAAATGACCCTGGCTGCCTCCTCTCGCTTGGTTTAACTTAGTTGAGGCGTATAATATATATGTATGTATATATTTTTTTTAAAAAAGTCGAGCTAATGTCGACTTGCATTGGGAGATTGGTAATATATTCGAAAAGCCTGTACATTCAGAGGCAAGGGATGGAGAGATCAAGTCACGATTCTCAATAAGAATGCTTCATTTCTTCGAAAGGCGAGTCTTCAAGTGTCCGAAATCCTTCTCTTTGTGAAAATGTGTGCGTAATATAAATTACAAATACTCATTCTCAACTTGAGTCCCGTACACTTTTTTCTCTCTCAAGAAGAGTTGCAAACTATTCTCATATTCGTATTATCATGAGATGCTGTGAAATCGCTGAAATTGCTGAAAGGAAAAGGTTGACGGAAAAGAGAGGTTTATCTACATTAATGGATCTTTGAGCTCATTGATTGTTTGGAATGAGGTGGCTGTTGCCTCGTAACACGAGGAAACTCTTTTGGTTTAATTTTACCTCTCCAAGTTTAATTACACCAGCGTCCAACGGATTACGGATATAAGATTTTAACCCTTCTTTGGCCAGCGGTGATCAAAGGGAATTGCGCAGAGGATGAATAAATGAGATGCAAAAATGAGCGAGATGTGGATTATTTTGTGAGATTTAATTACATTTCAATTTCATAACTGCTAGATTACTTCCACCTTGGGAAGTATTTTTTACGTTGCTTGGGCTGTGGATTAGATGAAATATAGGGGAAATGACAGTGGTTTTACAGCCTACACACATATGCCTATTAAATTGCTCATTTATTTTACTAGTTTGAATAAGCCAGCAACTGATGAGCTATTAAATGGCTTTTAATTACTTTTACATTGAATTCATTAACTTTAATAACTTGTCTTCACCGCTACCCAAAACCATCTCATGGAAAATAGCATAGATCCCATAATGAAGAGAAAATAAATTGGTCAAAATTGAATCCAGGTGGTTTTACACTAGCAAAAGCTATTCCCTCACGGAAGTGGTTTATAACTTCATTCTCTGTCAATTTTGCAATTTTCTACAGCTCAATCTACATCCCACCCTAGCAACAAGAATGAGTAGCATAATGGGGTAAAAATGAAAATTGAAAAAATATTCCTTGAATATGAAGACATGAGGAACTCATCTGGAAAAAGAGGAATGGGACAGATGACGGATTGATTACAAGGGAGACTAATAGACTTGTACCAGTTATACCCGTCTGCTCAACAAACCTACCTGTTTTCTTATCTTCTCCTCTCACCTCATATTCCTCCTTGCTTCTGCTCAAGACAGCTCAATCTTCAAAAACATCCTTTTACGCGACACTCTACAATTCAACGTACATTCCACCAATCCAACTCGGCAGTTGACAAAATCCTCCACAAAAGTAGAACATTGAACCATCAACTTTACACCAACTATGATGCATGTATAAATAGCAATTTTTTGATGAGCTTGATGGGGCGTCCTGAAAAATGTTCAATTACCCCTTCATATATGATTCAAGGGGATTACAAGTGAAAAGAGAAAAAATAACAAGAAACATGCACAAGTAAATACACGTGTGCACACACATTAATTTTTTCTCCAATTTATTCCGTTATAATTTACTCATGTTTGAAGAACCCAAATGAGAATTGAGAGGGAGGGAAAAACTTGATCAAATATTCTGATTGCTTCTCATGCGAAACGCCAAGTGGGCAAGAAGTTTTCATTTTCTTTATTACACATTTCAATCAAAATTGTCATTTGTTATTCCATTACCTGTGGATATGAAAGACCTCCTCCGTTCCACTCTCAAGACTATCGTATTCATCATCATTTGTGGAAATGGATAGAACAAATATAGAACAATTCTCAACTCGTAAGCTTCCACTCGTGTGTTCACTCATTTCTTTTCGCTTTCTTTGCAAGGAGGAAAGAAGGAAGGATACGCTGGCGCCTTTACACAATTTCCTCAAGGAGGAGAAATGATTGAGAGTATTGTTGTCGCCAAAGTTGCTCATCGATTAAAGACAATTACGCTTTTGCAATTACTGCCTCCATCCAGGGCATATAAGGTTATCCTCTATTTAGACATCCGCTTCATTTCTCCCTTGCACGTCGGCCACGTCCGAGCCACACACAAGACAACATGGACATCCATTCATAATAATAATATATTTTACTGTCCATCCATCCCGAACAAAAACATTTGCTCTAAATTACATACACACAAAGACACACTGCAGAGCAAAATTACCGAGAGGAAATGCTCCCTTTTTTAAACTGACGACAATGATACCATTATATTGTGAGCTCAAAAAGCACATGATTGCTCCAACTGGACTCTACTCTGATAAACAGCTTCATACCAAAATCCAATACAGGGCATTACATTCAAGCCATTAAAATAAAGAGGGACTGAGGGCGAGGGGATTTGTGCGTAAAAACGACAATTTCCGTAAATTTAGAGAGGAGCATTCTTGCGGTTGAGGGAGATGGGATGGTCATAAATCTTAATTTTGGTGGTGCCTTACACACTCACTCCACACTCATCTCTCTCAAGAGTGATGACACAAGAAACCTATGTACAGGCACAACACGTACCGCTCCCTTATTTTCCAATGACAGCTTTGAAAGTATGAGGATCGAGAAATGTGACATTACAACATATGAGCTTCCCATGAGGTGTACTCGAGGTTACTACTCATCTTTAAAATTAGCCCGAGTAGGAAATACATGGCACTAATTATCTGCTCCATTACAACAGGATTAAGTTTCCACCGGAAGCAAATCAAGTCCGCTCTCAACTTTCTTGTAGATGGCATGTGTTGAGCATTATTGCTTCCACATTTTTCCCAACTATTTCCATTCCATCTTTATCCTCAGGTATCTCTTCAAGATGCAACAAGAAAAACACAAATAGCTGTAGCTAGTTACATGACCATAAAACATTTAAAAAATAGATGATTAAGAAGGTGTGCACACTGCACGTTCTTTGGTTAGCCATACTTTCAGGCCACCACGGGTGCCAATACTTTTCCACCACCACAAAAACCACGACTCGGATCAAAAAATGTGAAATAATTACAACTCGTACATCATACTCAGTTGGCATAGAATGGCATAATGACCACGTGAATAAGCTTCATTCCACTTTCTCTCGAATTAGTTACCTCTTGTTCTTGGTCTTTTTTTCTACTCAAAAATCCGTCCTTCTCCATTAACTCGGGAGTATATGCGGAACAAGAAGAAGAGAATATGAAGAGGCATTACTCAATTTAAATGTAATGCATAGCTAATGGTAATAATAAGTGGCTATCTTTGTGTTTTCGAGTGTCCGAGAGTAAGCCAGTGAGTACACTACACCCTTCTCAATTTTATCATAATGCGATCCTCCCTTTTCCATCTGTATTCATATGAGGAAAAACAAGACAATCTCTCTTACATGTACACTTTCTGGGTTACTGCTTGAGAAATATTTTTAAAAATATTATTACAAAAACACAAGTTCAAAGCTCGCCACACAACAGCCTCAACTCACCTCACATACATATAACTATTTTTTGGCTAAACACAATTCCTCCGTACGATATGTACAATAGCATCAAGAAAATCTTTTTTTCTTAATCACAAATTTTCCCCTTATGTTGGTCGTCGTGGCCCAGCACATGTTATTATTCTTCATCGACAGTTATTAGATTCACGACTTTGGTGTTGTTGCTACCCATCATGTTGTTACGGCACTTTTCCTTACAAAACTCAACCTTCTCTTGAAAAGCAAGTGAAATAATGTGTGCACGTAAATGCAAGATTATATTCAGATATGATTGCCTTGTTGCTTCTGAAGAAGGAGAAGAAATGCGTTTCCCCTTTTGCCACTGTGAATCTTTCACATCGTGTAGGCTACCGTTCCCACTACTGGATTTTATTTTAAAATAATCATCATTTTATAATTCTTATCCACATACCAGCTAATACTTATTTCGTATCTAGAGAAAAAATATTAAAATCACGCTTCACCCATTCCCCAGCCCTTTCCTCCAATTTTCTTTTTCACGTCTTCTCAGAAACTTAGAAAAAAGTCGTGAATTTCTAGCTTGCCCTCTCCATTCCACACAGGTCAAATGACGATGACCATCTTTTCAACCACTGAAATTAGAGAATTATTCATCGTCATGTTCCTATAAAAATATAAAAGGCCCAGCCAAAGTCGTGGTTCACTTGTTTTTTTATTATAATTTTTCCACTCCTCTGCTCCTACGCTACGACACGACCTTCTCTCTGCGAAGCTGGTCTATCATCGTCATTACTTTTATTATTATGATTATTATTAGAAGTAGTAGTCAGAAGAAGGAGTAGATAGGAATAGCAGATGAGGATTTTTGGTAGCACCACTTGTGCCTCTCTCGCTTGCTTGGATAATAATGACAGTGGGCAAGTGGGCAGGGAGAGGATAGCTTGAGGAATTTGAGTGGAATGAATGGTTGGTTGAGTGGACCGACATAATTGTACAGTTGATCCAGACTTTGATTACTATAATTTATAGAAATAAATCACCAGCATAATTGCGGGAAATGGTGTATTGGTTCAAGCGAGACGTTTATACGTCACTTTGAGGGACCATAACACCATATCCCGCTGTATCGGAAAAAACCACCCTGAGAATACAAACAGAATGAAGACTCCTCCATCCACACAACTACCTTCAACCTTAAGTACATATTTACATACATGTCCGGCCAGTATTCCCAACACATTTTACTTTCCTCTCTCGAGCTTTTTTCTCAGTTGTGAAAAAGCAACAGATGAAATACAAAGGATAATATTAAAAAAAACTGACACATGCACAGCTACCGTTCTCCAATACCACTTGCTTGGGTACGATGACACTTTTTCTTGTAAGGATTGTCGACCAATGGACAGGGATATTGACACATGGCTATTAAATATTCCTTGTAAATGCATTAAATCTTAAATCAACACGAAAAAGATTGATGGGTGATTAGGAAGAAGAAATGGAAAATGATAATTCTCAAGATGATGTATATTATAATAGAGCAAGTTGTGGGTTGATTGCTTCAATCTTTTTGTTGGCCTGTCTCGCTTTGTGTGTTTACAGTGAAGAGGGCAAGCATGTTATTTATCAGGATGATTATTATAGCTTGCACTTGATTGTGGGACACCGTGAATAGTTATGAGGCTGGGATAAGAAAATTTAAATGTGATGATGCCATTAAAGATTAGGGAAATTGGAAGCAACAAATCCGCTACTCGACTTGTACCCACCTTTCCACGCTCCTCTAGCCTCCACAATAAAGTCAACTTTTTCAAGTGGATCGTGGGGTGAGGATTAGCATAACGTAATCATGATCGTAATGATTATAATTGATCATTTATACAGTCATCTAAGTACTCATGTGTGGATCCATGCTCATTCCAACTCACCATGACCAAAGTCAAGTGGATGAGATGAGAAGAAAAATAATGCTATCTCTTTTTTAACGTTAATTTCATAGTCAACATTTTATGCAAAATAGAAATTAAGCCAAAGGGCGACGGTCGAGAGAGACTTGACTGGATGATAATGTTCTAAATGATGTCGGTTGTTTGTTCGATTAACTACCGTTATCCATTTACATACCATTTAGATTATGAACTATATTGAAGATTTACAATTAAAAAATGGGCCAAGCCGTCATCTCCCTTCATTCCTGACTTTTACACAAGCCATTCATATAAGTGTCCTCCTTTCTGGAACCTTTCATCCCGGGGAAGAGCACCTAAGCAAGTACTTGAGTGATTGTATCTTTTGATTTAATTTTGGGCCTTTGAAGGCCCTCCAAAAATTGTGGAATACCCCGTAAGTATTCCGAATGAGGC
>JAHZNA010005127.1:0-10753 GCA_027743935.1 Sinodicranocentrus sp. ZH6 | reverse complement strand
CATCGTTTCATTTGGAAAGTGTGTTACTTTTATAAACCTATATTCCCTCCCAGTTTGATGTCTGGCTGTGTCAAAAATCTACCACTACTACTTACGTGCACTATGCATCTAAACTGTGTCCGTAGTTTTTCGAAAAAACTAAATAATGAGTTTCTTCATGTTCGACGAAGAATTGTGTCGTATTGAAAGAATTTAGTATTTCACACCTGGAAAGATCTCAATTGCATCTGTTCAAATATTAAATACAAATATTCTTTGAAATGCAAAGATATTTTATTACATTCACATTTCTTTTCCTCGCCACGACACACGACTTGAAAGGAACAAATGCCCTTTTGTACAGTATGCGTTTCAGATCCTTAAATAAAATACTGATATCCCTCCAACTATTTTATTTTTTATGTAAAATTTGATAAATTTAATCATTGCAGTTGTTCGGAGAACTTGCACCCAAGGACAGGTTTTTACACCAGTGCCTTCTACAGTGAACAATATCTGTCTTCAATGCGTATGCGTAATGGCCAACATAGGATACTGCAAACCGTTAATCGTTCAGCTAAGCGTTATTTGTTCAGCAGCAATCACCACAACTGGTGTGGTAGCGGTAACCGTGCCTAACGTGGCGGTAACGGTGCCTAACGTAGCTATAACGGTTGCTCCAACAATTCCACCAGCAACAATGACAACAGCTGGGGGCATTAGTCCTCGAGCTAGTAGCTTAGCACCTGGTCCAGCCACTGGAGTCATGATGGCAGTTCCAGCAGGTATGGCTATAGCTATGATGATGGCAGCTGGGGGTGGTGGTGCTATTCCGGTCCCAGCGACCATGGCCGGAGTCGGTGTGCCTCCAGCTACCATGACCGGAGTAGGTGTGCCTCCAGCTACCATGACCGGAGTAGGTGTGCCTCCAGCTACCATGACCGGCGTAAGTGTGCCTCCAGCTACCATGGCCGGAGTCGATGTGCCTTCCGCTACTATGGCCGGAGTCGGTGTGCCTACAGCTACCATGCCCGGCGTTAGTTTGGCACCTCAGGTCGCAACTGTGTCAATGTCAATTCGCACACAGCAGTAAAAGCTGTTTTAGCAATTAAACTTATTTTGTAGTGACCTGTAGATGAAAATCAATATAAGACCAAACGTTAAAATGTTTATGAAGTCGGAGGTCTATCGATCAGAATCCGAGGAATAAAAGTCCTTGTGCCGAAATATTTCAGACAATTTTGTCAGTATATGTAAAGAATCTAATGTCCACATTTGAGTGTACGCTGAATCGTTTATTCAGCATTAAAATTTAAAGTTGCTTTATGTACTTTCCGAACTTATCCCATCATGTTTTATAGACCTAAAGGGTATTACATTACCTTATAATATTTGTCTGTAACTATCATGCATAGTATACTTCGCTTCTCATATACTATCGTAATATAATAAAACGAATCTTGATTGAAAGTTGTGTATACGGTCATAAGTATTTAATCATACAGAAATGGTTGGTTCTAGTACGATGAAATTGTCCACGGTTGACGGTACGCTCTTTTCTATGTTCACAAATGCATATCCAAAATTTTCCCCGGAGAGAAAGAAAAAAAGCATAAACTGGTTTACTTGATTTCGCCATATAATCGTTCATAAAAGTTTAATTAAGGGGCCATCAGCGATGTGCTTTTGATGACTCTTAAATCAATAGACAAGGGGGATTTTCATGGACAGGGAAGTCATAACACCAAGCATATAGGTGGGAGGCATCATATTTATTTCTTGACATTTTAAGCGTTTTGGGAAAGAATATTATACGGAATCATACACACGGTGTAGTTTTTCCTGGCTACATAGACTCGCTAGGTTTTAGTACACGTCAGTTATAAGACTGTTCTCATCCAGTAAAAACGGTATAGCGTTGGTTCACAGTAAAACATATTTATAATTGTTAAAAAGTTAATTTGATATTTTTGAAATTCATTCGACTAGTTTAATACAGTGAAAATTTTCATGAGTGCAAAATTGAAATAAATGGATCGTTTTCCGCATAAGTTGATTGGAGGTGGTACAGTGCTCCTTGCGCTGTCAGCAGCTTTGGGATGGGGAGGAGTGAGTATGATTATCAATGGACAACTTCGTCAGGTTTGTTCTTATCATGTCAAGCTGTTTTTTTATGCGTTTGAAGTTTTTTTATATCTTTTAAACTGACTTTGACATTAAGCATCCTAATTAATATATATACATCCTTTAATCTATCTACTATTTTATAACTTTCTCATTCATAGCTGTAAAATTATCCTAAATGCAGTTTGGTAACTCAATTCTACCAATAAGACATCAAAACTGGTTGGGCATTATATGCGTCATGAATACACAGCCACCTGAATTTTAAAATAAAACGAAGTCGGTATGCCGTCGCTAGCAGCACTATCTTTAAAACTGTGAAAAAATAAATTACATCTCATATAATAGTAAGTCCATGCCTACGACTTTAACCTAAATTCTAGTTTACGTAGCGGAGCATTGAAATGAAAACTGGATTTTGAAAATGGCATCCTTTTTGTAAAAACTTCTTACACTTTTCCAATTTGCTAGTATCTAAAAAATACATAAATTTATTGACAAAGTCAGCGATGACGAATGGTGGATTAATGAATAAAATATGGAATGAAAAGTCAAGACCTGCTTTTGTTTGCGTAAAGGATATTATATTAGGTAGGAGAAAGTCAGTATCGATTTCCCCATTTCCTCGTATCAATAGAACATGCTTAAGCTTAAGCTGACTGTCTGTTTTAGAAGCAAAGAATGTATCATCAAATGGTTGCGTTGTTCTGCTTCGAATGTTAATATTTAATTGACGGTGGGCATAACATAAAGGAGCGGAGTTTTGCTACCGAAATTCCGAACATTTCCAGAAGTCATAGCAAAGGCATTTACGGTCGTTTACCATATAGGTAAGGTAGGTTCTCTGCACGTAAGAAAATTTGACTGACGGATTACTAAGATTATTAATGCGTACGGTGGCTCCCCATGTATTTTAAGCATATTTATTTGCGCTTCCATAAATAGGCAAGTTGACTTCGGAACAAAATCATGCTTTGATTGCTTTCATGCCACCATTGTTTCTCGGCTTTATGCATATTTTAAAGTATTTATTCATACTATATCTACCGAAATCGATTTTATTGATAGCATATAACTTCAATTACCAATAAAGCATTGAAGGCTGTCATTTCTAATAGAGAAAGCACATGAAAATCGAAAGTTTAGCTGTGGTTTACAATGATTCGTATACAATATTGTATCTATGAGCTTTCCTATCAAAAGCAAAAAAAACTGTTCACACATCTCGTTTATTCAACGGGTCGGAAACCTGGCGATCATTTCAAGAAAATCCTAATCCAGTCTATCGTAGTTTCTATCTTTTCAACGTTGAAAATGGAGACTCAGTGGTTCAAGGAGAAAAACCGAATGTAAAAGAAAAGGGTCCTTATGTGTACCTGTAAGTTTACATTACAGTAGCACTGGTTCTGGGAGAATTTGAATTTATAAACTAAAGAAACTTCAAAATCATGCATGAAATTAATGAATATTTGTTTCGCCAAAATACAGAGAACGACAGTGGAAAGAAGATATTTCGATTGATAAAGAAAATGACTCCATCGCATTCCGTCAATACAGATCGTTTGAATTTCAGCCAGATATGTCTGAGGGAAATAAAGAGGACGACATGATCACAATTCTCAATGCACCCTTACTCGTAAAGCTTTCATCGTATTGTATTGTAAAAAGGAGAGGGCGGTTGATTTGATTGAAATCAGTTCCCAAGCCGTATACGATATAATGTAACATTTATAATATTTTAAAGGGTTTGGCAAGAATGATAAGTGAAGTCCCAGAAGCTGCCCGAAGACTCATGTCAGCTTTCAATGAGAAAATGAACTCTGCCTCTGAAAAGATTGTAGTGACACATCCCGTAAAAGAGTTGCTTTTTGAAGGGTACGGAACGCGCCCATACAAAGAGTTTACAGAAGAACGAAGCGAAGTGCTCTCAGAAGTTGGAAGTGACTTTACATTTCCGGAAACTTTCATGGATGACAGATTTGGCTTGTTTGAAAAGGTAAACAAGCTGAGACTGTGGGAATATTTAACCTATTGAATTTTGCCTTCAAATATATGCTTGGATACCTATTTCATAAATGGAAGTACTTGTTTTACAGAAAAATTTCTCCGATGATGGTGGTGTTTGGGAAGTTAGAGGTGGTCGTAAACGAAATAGCACGTATGGTCTGGTTCTCAAAATTGGTGAAATGGATTCCTTAGCTTATTGGAAAGATGACTCATGCAATGGTCTTAACGGAACAGTACCGACAATGTTTCAGCCTCCATTGAAAGCTGGCAGAGCCATACAAACATACGAAATTGAGTATTGTAGGGCACGAACCTTTGAATTTGACAAGGAGGAAATGCTCCGTGGTGTCCAGTCATACAGGTATCAATTTAAGAAGGAAGATCTGTTCACTGTGGAAAAGAATCCAGACAATTGGTGCTTCTGTCCATATGAAGATGCTAGTAAATGCTCTGTTAATGGAGTTGGATACATAGCGCCATGCGTGGAAGGTAAAAGATAAATTAACATTCTCTATAATCTGTGTTTAGGAGCTTACATATGACATAGGTGTTTGCATACTATATTTATACCCGTCACCTTTAGGTTTGCCATTTATAATCTCGGCCCCTCATTTCCTTGACACGGATCCGTCTTTATCTGCAGGTGTGGAAGGCTTATCCCCTGACAAAGAAAAGCATGACTCTTACATGTACCTAAGTCCGGTATGTCATTCTTGGACGATTGGGCTGAGAAACTAAGATTTAAATTGCTTTGCCTCGGCTATCAATATATTCTCTTTAATTTTTGCAGGCTGCTGGAATTATTCTTGAATCAAGGAAACGTTACCAGTTGTCCATGGAACTTGGGCCAGTACCTGGAATGTCCATATTAAGTTCTGCTCCTAAGGCGTATGTTCCACTAATGTGGGTTGAAGAGGTAAGTACCTATACCTCGCAACTAACTGGCTGTTATTTAAGATATTGTTGCATTACAATTTTTTCTCTTCTATTTTCTTACAGTCTATCAATGCTGCTAAATCAAAGTTTACACTTTTCAAATTCCTATCCGGTCTGCAACAAGTTGTTGACTTGGTTAGATGGGGGTTTCTTGCAGCATCGATTGTGATCATTGTCGTTGGAGTATTTGCAGCTGCTTTCCGAAGGAATTCACTAAAATCCGACAAAATTACTTTGATTCAGTAATCCACAAAAAATATTAAGTTTCTATTTTCTTTCCAGTGAAAAGGTTTTTTAATCGAATCAGTTTATCTAAACATAGTGTATATAGTAGGTAGTTATCATTATAATGTTCCAAAGCACATCATCGGTTTTACGGAACGTATCATGAATCATGACTGAATGAAGTTTTACGTTCTTGCCTACATTTTATTTTTAAAAACCCGAGAGAACTTCTAGTTAAAACACTTTATGAGCAAAATTCTATAAAACATTAAATACATTACAGTGACACCAGTATCCTGATATAAATAACTTACTAATGTAAATGTAGTCGGCACTTTGGCAGTATATTACAGATATTATGTGTACAAGTAAATAACTTTTAAATCTATTAGACATTTACACAAAATCATAAAATACTGTATTTATTTGTATGTGTTAGTGCAACAAAAATACAATCAGCAGCCGTGATATAATAATTCTTTTCAGAAAGATTCGTTGTACCTGTTCAGCGGATACCTGGTTAGGGTGTAAAAGCTAGATTTTACTCAGAAACTACACAGACCTAATATCTTAATTCACAATGTTATCATAATTTTTAAGCTTTTATTTGTGAACTTGCTCTAATTTATGGATGTAAATTTGAGGATTTAGTAACATTAGTCAATTTCTTAATCATTGAACGTAAACGTATGAAGTGAAGAAGATGTATTTTTTTGTTTCATGTAGTCCTAAACTAAAAGCATGCGTACATCAGATTTTCTGAAGAAAACAAAAACTTTGTAGATGCGTTCGTAGAAATGTACGAATTTTATATATTTGACCAACAAATCATTCCTTGCAAAATATTAAAATATTTATGAAAACAATAAACACCTAGTATACATTATGTAAAAAAACTGAAAAAGCGAACAACCAACGAAGGTATATATATACGTGTTCACCCTTCATTAAGCTTATGCAACGCTGACTATTAATTTAATAGCGCTTGCTATGGGGAAACTGTCGGGGAAATTAAAATGATATCGAGTTGCTTGTATCAAAATATGAAAATTAAATACATATGAAATATAAGTAAGAAATCATCATGAATGAGAGACAGTTTGACCGTAATTATACTATATATATATTCTAAGGTTTGACCGACAAAACTGGACAAAACAATCAAATTGCAAAAACGAAAATATGGCATCCATTTTGTTTTAATATTTTTTAGGGAAAGCTCATCAACCCATAAAAATTCAATTCAACTATGACCACTGTAACATTTAATGACTTTCCAGGAAAAGTATATTCTTCAATATAATCAAAATATTAAATATTTCTTTTTCTCTACTTACAAAATTGAAAAATTATTGATAAATTTACCTGCGAAATCTCTTACAGGTTTTAATTTCATTGTTCAAAAACTTTGAACAGACAGATCGACAAAAACTCCGCCGGGTATGCACCTCTTGGAAAAAAATTATCGACGAAGAATATCCGGTAGAAATTCGAATCACACCAACAAACTACGAAAACTTATTCCAGTGTCCCGTAGCAGTTACGGTAGGAATCCATAATCTAACATTTGAATACACTGGGAATGTTGCCTTTGGATCATCCGTCCGCTGCATGGAATTCACAGGGAAAGTACTTTCCTCAAATATGTTTTATATTTTACGGTACTGCCCGGGACTGGAAGTTCTTCGTTTCTCCTCACTTAAACAAGTTTTGGGAATAGAGGGATCAGAGTCTGTGACGCTACCTAATACAACTATGCTTGATATAAAAGTTCGTCCGGATCAAGAGACGTTTACGAGTGATGAAATTATTGTCATTAGCGCCCTCCGACAGATTATTTTCAGTTCGTTAGAATCAATACAAATCAGCACAGCAACCCAAAGAGAAAGTTGGGACGTCGAGATGGATTATGACGAACAATCTGAAAACTATGATAGTGAAACCTTAACTTTTACTGCGGGGGGCATAACACCAATGTCATTAGCAGATGACTTAAGTTCTACATCACAGTTTAAACCCTCTCGTATACTTTCCGAAATTGAGGAAACAGAGCCAGGTCTAGGGTCAATACAAATCACGGACAACACTCCGTTAGTGGTTCTTGGACAGGGACTTGTAAATTCACAGTTAGCAGACGCTTCTACAGAAGTAATAGATACTTCTTCAAATGGACCCGCCGTATCCCAAACTATAGGAACGCAAACAATGCTGCCACAAAACTTGCATGTAATTGTTAACCACGCCTCAGTGTTCGCTAATGAATCCGTTTCTGCCCGTGAGAACGTTAGTATGTCATCCGAGGCTGCAACATCAACATCTAACGCCTCTTCAGAATTATCTCGCCGCGCAAGATATAATCTTTCAGATTTTGAAGCCAGGTTGTTCTACGCGAACCTAGAATTACTAATGGAGCACAACCGAGACTCCGGTTCTGGAATCCTTCACGTTTTGAATGACTCACGGTCTCATACTGGAGCATCGGGTACAACAATGTATTTTATGGATATACCAGAAGTTCCTACAACATCGCCAGCGGTGAAACACACTGTCTTTTTTGAACTTTTAAGAAATAACCACGCAAAACTAAAAAAATTGTACGTCAGAACCCGAGCAGAATTCATGTGTTTTGGAAATCTCAATTCCTACTTCAAAGATATACCCAAAGTTCAGTTTGAAGAATTAGAATATTCATTTGGACGAACGCAGCTCTGCTTTGAACACATTCTTTTACGGGAACAGTGCCATCTTAAGAAAATCAGAGTACATATTTTAGACGACATGTGGAGGCATTTAATGTTTGCAGTAAATAAGTGTCAAACTACGCTAACAGACCTTGATGTAAAAGTAATGAGTGTAAACGATGAACGAATGGATATCACGTCGATAACACAATGTGCAAACTTGAAAAATTTGAAACTTCTTCACTTTTTTGAAAAAGAGTCCCTGTGTCAGCTACCTCGGTCTTTGAATAAACTCATTCTAAATGGACCTGTATCTTATAAGGACATGGAAGTGTGGACGCGTGTACTTCATAACTTGGAAGATCTGACGCTGTTGCTCAATGTTCGTGGAGATAAGATAGATTTATCATTGTACAAAAAATTCCTGAAAATGCCGCAGACTAGCAAACTCACTTTCATCCAGTGTCCTATGGAATTAATGGAAATTATGAAGTACATTGACAGTACTTTAGCTCCTATGAAAGGATTTAAATTTTGGATCAATGGTCCGAAAGAGATAAATGAATTACCTTCCGTCCAGTACGTATATACGTTAATTAATCAAGATTTCAGTCGCGAACAGATACAAATCTAGAAAATGCTCAGTGCTACGTGAAAATGGGAAGTGTACGTTCAGCGTATGTACAAAGAAAAATAATTAAACGCGGAAAATAGAGTTTGATTTGATCCTATTTTTAAAGAATAAACAGCCATTGCAATAACTGCCTTGCTTTGCTTTTAGTACAAAAAGCAGTTTATTTTCTGGTTGATACAATGATACATAATAATATATATATAAATTCAAATGTAATCTACAGTGGTAGAAAGTTCTTATTGAACAAATTATTTCATCATGCCCGGTGGAGTTGGTTGAATTGGATTGAATATTATATCTTGCACCTGTAAAAGTTGCATTCAGTGAGGACTAGACAGTGATTATGTGTATAAGATTGCATTTATAATATAAATTCAAGTTATACCTGAACATGAGGAGCAGCCGACAGTGCGTGAATTACTGCATCGCTTACATCCTGCGGGCTCATGCTTTTCACACTTTCATACAGGGCTTTTGCCTTGTCTGCTTGACTTTCACCGAATGAACGGTACAAGAACTTCGTCTCCACTCGACCAGGGCTAATTTGCTGAAACATACATTTTGTATTTGATTTTGGTAAAAGTATCAGAAGTACAGAAAGTGCTTGCCAATGAATGAGTTTTCATATTCAATTAAAATCATGTAGTTATTTACCGTGACTTTGATTAAAGATCCTTTCTTCGCAAGCTCTTTTCGCAAACCTATTGTCATAATGAAAATAAAACCACACCGGTTAATTAGGGCCGTTAATGTAGATTAACATCGGGGTCAAGCGGTTTTACCTTCAGATAAAGCCGTCACAGCCCATTTTGTTGCTGCATAGAAATTTAAGTGACCATACACTTGATGCCCAAGAACACTGTCGAAAACAGGGTTAAGAATACCATTTTACAATTATGTGCAACTTTTTAATTATTGAAAGAATTGGACAACATCAGTTGAATCAACTTCATGTTTTTAGAATGCAATTACACAACGATACCTGTTCATATTAATTATATGTCCATCCTGAATTCCTCGATCTAGCATAGAATTAACTGCCAACTTACAACATAAGGTTAAGGCAATTACATTTAAATCCAGTTGTGTTCGCATGTCATCCACGTCCAATTCTTTATCACGCGTTAAATGAGAGTTTCACAAAAATGTACAGACAGTAATGGCAGCAGTATATTCGATTTAAATGTTTGTAAATAACTATACCCAAAATCGGTTTCATTACAGAAGTTCCTGCATTGTTTATCATCACATCAATTCCACCATAGTTAGCTTTAACCCATGTGAACATTTTTTCTATTTCTTCAGGTTTGGCCAAGTCACATTTGTAAGGAATGAGTTTACCGGGTTGGGAATCAGAGACTTCTTTAGTGTTCTTTAATCTCTGAAATTAAATAGGGTTAGTTAGCAAAAACAGAAATAGTGCATGTACATGTGCATGCATTTTTTTTTGAAAACTCAGACCACAATCTTACTTCAACAAGACCAATATTTCTAGCACATCCAATGACGATCATGCCATGCTTGACAAGGTCACTTGCAATAGCACCACCAATTGTACCGTCACTAGCACCTGTTATAAGTGCAACTCTATTATTCCAACGATTCATTTTTTAAATTGTATTTGATGTAAAAGAAACTACAATTTGTCAACTTTTTTTGCACAAGTTCTTCCGATCGAGGCAATGTAATATGAAATGAAAGCCTGAGCTGCGAAAATCCTTCTGCTGACCAGTATTTCCCATGATCATCCAGCCATCATGATCCAGCATTATGCATGACGCCTTTTGCCTTATTTGGCTTTATGGGATGCATATAACTCATTTAAACTCCAGCGACCAATCTCTGTAAGCAAATAGACATTGAAATGCTTGATTTTGAAGGTTGCATAAAGAACAAAATCATCATAATGCGTAACCTGTCAATTTTCCAAGGTTGATTGAAAACGATAATGGTTTCAATGATGAATATGCAATGGCCCATGCCTTAGCTGGATCATGCACAATGAGAAAACTTTTTTAAAGCGTAGATTACACATACAGACAGATATACTATACCGGTAGGTGTATCATGTAAACTCACATGAAACCACCGTCCACCACTAAAAAGTCACATGAAGCCATGAAGGCAGCTATAAAAGCGAATGCGAATATTGCGCATGTATTGTAAA
>JAHZNA010005126.1:0-11626 GCA_027743935.1 Sinodicranocentrus sp. ZH6 | reverse complement strand
CTTGTATTAAAAATCTCATAAAGATCCATTATCTCCAGAAGTCAAGTTGAGCACATGAACCATATTTTTCTCATCATGATTCCATCACATGATACGCGTCCATTAACGAGGTTCAAAACGTATGTAAATTTTTTACCAAATGAATCAGCATCAGCAAGCGACTAATTTTTGAAGGTAATGTAAAACGTAAATGATTTTGGATTTTTTCATTTTCACTTGAAAGAAATCCCATTTCCCGGCTATGACAAAAATAGCCCGACTGATGCATTTAGTATAGAACATTTACCAAAAAAGGAGCATAGAAATCATGACTGGACTTTTCCTCCTTGGAATGTTAAACATAATCATAAGAAGATGAGAAAGAAGGTAATTCTGACTGACCCTTCAGCAAATTTATACGAGTTCACGATTACTTCGAACCCTTTACGAACTAACAAGTGATGTACAAACACAAACACACATCCTTTCAAAGACAGCTGACAAGTTATGTCTCAAAGGCACCCAGTGAGCATTTAACATCAATCCCGAAAACAGATAAGCACACCAGAAGAGTGAAAACTTGCTCCAGTCCAGAAAGATATTTTTACAACTGCAATGATTAGTCTATAAGAAGCTCTCTTTGCTGCTCAACTAATCATGCATGGTTAGAGTCAAACGAGGGGCTGATGAATGAGGAAAAAATGAAATGAATAAATAGAAAGATTTTTTTCCCGAAACATCCCTTTCTCGCCTAACCCCCACATAAAATATCTAGTAAATAATATGCCTTATTATGGCAGCAAGGCAATAACAGTGATAGTGGAGGAAGATGTGGAGTAATAAAGAATTTTAAAAATACATTTTCCAACCAAGTCACATAACAAGAAAGGATTTCCAAATCGTAAAATGTGTCTGATCTCCCTGATTTACTTAGATAGCTTGAGAGATACATTCAATATAAAGTAATTCTCCACTTGGAGGTAACAAGACAACTGAATCTCGTTTTTTGTCATGCTGCTATTCATATTTCTTGAGAGAAGATTGAAAGACAATCTATAAACATATGGAGTTCATGTTCTCTCCTTTCCCACCCGATTCCCTAGGGTAGTTTATCAAAAACGGGATCATAATTTGCCCCAGTCTCTGTGAGAGAGCTAATGGATCATGAATGAGATCTTTTCATTTTTCCACTTGCAACCACACAGTCATCCATCCCAATTCCAATCCGGGTTTGCTTGGCGTAGTCCACATTTTATTTTATGGTCAGAGTCAGAGAAGATGGGCAGGCGTGATTTTGAAGTGGCCTTTTTACTACCCTTTACAACTTCAATCTTACACTTTTTTCTACATGCTTTATAAGCGTACGCAATAACTAATACATTTTTATGTCGAGTTTGGTGGTACAAGCCCTTGTAAAATGGATCCTTTAGTAACAATAACAATAATAAACTCTCATCATTTTTACCAACTTTGATACTGATGACGACGATGATACTGCCGCTGCTCAGGGCTAGGCCAACAAATGACTGTAGCTCAATAGTCCAACCTTGTTTCGATATTAATAATGAAAAAGGAGGAAAACTGTTATGTAAGACGAGTGAGATTTAGCCCGACAGACAGAAGAAGAAAAATCCCTTCTCACACACAAGCCTCTGTCTTTTATGCATAGCTCATCATCTCATTTATGCATATTACATTTTCATCTAAGTGCGTAATATCCCCGCCGAAAGGAACCCATTTACATCGCAAGTTGACAGCGTGATGCTAGCCAAGGCAAAATAGCCTAAGATGAGAGAGTTGTTGAATAATAAGTTTTTTGTTTACTCAAACAATCACCAATTTATCCTTAAAGTAAAGTGATCTCCAAAAAAAAGTGATTTTCATCATGATGGGCAAGTAATGCTCCTGTTTGTTTGCTTGATGATGAGATCATATCTTGTCAAGAGGGATGAAATGAATGAGAAATAGACGCACGACAAGATGGTAGTGCCTAACCATGGCGTGGCTCATTCCTCAAGAGAAAAATATGAAGTTTTTCCTTTGTTGACTTGAGTTTGGACAGGGTAAGGTAAACCATCAGGTCAAAAACGGCAGGAGCGATGGAGCAAGTCCTTTGTCATACACTTTTCAATACAATGTTAGGCTCACATAGCTTGAGTTATGCATTAACACAGGTAATGTAATGTGATGTATGTACATTTGTAATAGATAACGCAAAAGGTGGAAGAAGACATGGATGGAAAAAGGCTATTCAAGTTGCTTTTTGGATGTGCGAAATTGCCAGATTGATTAATTGCAGCGATTAGGGCAGGGAGCAAGTCAACAGGATGCATTAGGAGCCACTTTGCAGACCAAAGAACATGACCGAAGGAGCTGTATAGAGTCTTGTTGATTGTTGTCCAACGCCCACCATTTGTTATTATTCTGCAAAAGGCACTACTTCACTTGTGCTTGTCTTCGTCGTCGGTCGTGCAGTAATAAAATAGATGGTACTACTGAAAAAAGGAATAAAAATTACACGTGAGCTCCGACCTCACAGCTTGGCTTATCTGCGAAAAAACGTGCTAGTGAAAAATGTAAATATCCTCGGAGAACCTTTAATAGGATGTCCATACAACTTGTTATAGTGTATTATAAGGTTATAACAATAAAACCTTTTTTGCAACTCGTTTCTTCCTCCCTTTCTTTCCTGTGAGCAAGCCATACAGATGTATGAACTTTCTGTCGAAGAAGTCAAGTACAAGGGAAATTGTGGAGTTGGACGAGATCAACTTTTTTCCCATTTCTATGCGATAATAATTGACTGCTTGGGAAATTCACATGGATATTCCTGTCAGTTTCCACATCATTAATTAGCATAAAATATGACACGATCCTAGTGTGTCAGACTTGTAAAGAACTTTGTAGTCATTAAACTATACAGAATATTACACTAAGAGGTGGAGGGGGTAGGCTTGAAAATGAAACCGCGGAGCTTTTTCGGCTCTCTTGAAATCTCAATAATCTACAAGTCTCGTCATCATCATCAGTCAGTAAGGAAATTGTTGTTGTCGTGACTTACTTTTTTTGCACAACAATATAAAAAGGCATTGAGAGCGCGCGCGAGAAAGTGAGACGCGAAGAGTGTGAAGCTGATTTTGGCACAAGTTAGAATACTGCATGGAGCGATACTATCTGAAAGAATAAAAACTGTTCATAATAAACTCTAGACAAAAAAAGCACCAAAGCTGGTTTATGCAATGTTATCTTCATCTGTGGAAGCTATGCCTTCTCACACTTTTTTTTTCTCATCACATATTTATGTGATGGTACGCTGTTGACGGTGGTGTGGTGGAAGAGGAGGGAGAAAATCCAAGTAAATTTTGGATTTGCATTATTTAGGCAGTTTTCGTGGCTAAAAATTCATTTTTAACAGCATGATCCTCTACAATTTGCATGTCAAGTCAAGCCAATTCATATAAATCATTAAGGGGGACAAGCCAAAAGGACAAGACGACATGGAGACTTGATTTGCATGAAAGAAGTCTAAGATGACAGTATCTCTTACTCATTCTTAAAACAAGATAGCCTTTTGAAATAATAAAACAATAGATGGGGAATAAAGTATAAGAAAAGGATTCATTTTTTACAAGAATGTTTTTCCCCAAAAAGAGACACGTGTAAGGATGATTTTGTCTGTCGTACATAAAGTTATACATAATCTAATTGTAAATTTTTCAACTCCATTTCTCAATTTTACTCCTTATTGTTGTCTCCTCTCCACAGTATTATTAAACTTTTTTGGTTATTATTTGTTGAATGCAAATATATTTCTATGTTGAGAGCGTTGAGAGTACCTCATAGTATCACATGATGACAGTTGTGTTTTCAACTGTCAGACAATACATGTAGAATAGGATGTGATGATAACATTAAGTAATAAAGAGCCAACATGTTTTCTCACTCAACAATCAGCTTTCAGGATTTTTTCTTTCTATTTCTCAGAAAAAAACAATTTGGCTTTCTTCAAATATGGTCAAGTGAGACAAGGCCTAGTCACCTTTAACTATTATTATTATTACTATTATTACAACTGACATACAACCAACTATACATTCCCGTCAGAGATGTGGTGATGTTTGCATGAGTAATGAAACTCGAGTAGGGAAAAGGGATAATTTGGAGTATGTAGAGACAGACCTAATAAATAAATTACATGCGTGCCAACTTTCATGGGCGATTAAGGAAAGAAGGAAAGACGACAAGTATAGGTACCTAACATTAGTTAGCTTTTACACGCACACACCAAAACCACCATCATCGTCATTCTTACATTCCTCCGACATGACTCGTCTTCTTTTCTTGATGCATAATGCAATTTACAAACAGAGAGATTTAATTCTATTCCATTTCACGCACAATTGGCTAAAGAAACAACGTTATTTTCGCCCTCACTTTCCTCTCGCGTAAAAAAACTCCTCCACCACCTCCAACTCCACACATACTATGTAATTCAAGCGTGACCATCCTGTCTGAAGTGCACATTACACTAGTAATCATCGTCATCATGTTAGATCTGCTTTGCATGCTTAATTATCTCCGGATTGTAGTTTATATACACCTACCCTCGCTCCAATCCATCCGCACCTCTTGTAACTAACATTTTTACTTATTTATGTCAAACCCTTGAGGTGACCTGTGCCCATGTTTTGGCAAACTTAAAGCCTAACTATTCCTGAAAATTCCCAAAATGTCCGCTTTTGGCAATCAATAACGATAAAGAAAGTATATATACCTACGCTGGAAAAGGATACTTTACGCGAGTAAGAGAGATTACATTACACTTTTTTTTACATCTTTACTACATCTACATTAAAACCTCCGCTTTAGGGGTACATGTTGTTTTGCTGGTGGTTTCGATGTCAGTCATTTGCTGTCAATGGGAAACGCCAGGAACACCAAATAACTTTTTCCCTCTTGTGAGGAAAGGAATGGAGAAGGCTGTAAGCATACACAGTCGTTTTATGGGCTACCACCACCACTGCACTTTGGCTGCTGAAAGGCATTACCATATTTCAGCACAAGGGCGATGGCTTTTCGTTAATTTCCCTTCCCTAAAAGGAGTTGAGTCATTAGGGCTTCAATATTATTGAAGAAAAATATGCATGCCTCGAAATGACTCCACCGTTGCATTCTATGTATCCCGTTGGATGGAGGAAATAAAGAAACTCGAAACTGAAAAGGATCACAGAGGCTAAATAGAGAGAGAGGAAGGTAACAAAAGGAAAAGTTTTTGTAAACTTCTCTCTCCTTTCTTCTTTTTTAGCTCTCCAAGCTAATTCCCACGTCTTGATTGCTTGATTGCGTTCAAGAATATAATGTGGATATGTGGACGAGCCTCCAGTAGAGGTAGAATTGTTTGTTTCGGTTGAATGAAGGAGCAGCTGCTGTGCTAAATTCAAGATTAGAATAGTTTTTTTTATACTCGTATACCCGTCCGTCCGTCCTTTGTGTTGTATGAGCCACCGACCATTTTACGAATTCAGGAAGCTGATGAAGCGAATTTATAGCTAATGAAACACATCTCGAGTTTAACACTTCTAGATAAGGAGAAGATGGTTTGATTTCCTTTCTTGATCTCGAATACGGATATTTATTCTTTTTGCTCCTGGTGTGGCTCTTTTGGATATGAATGGGTGGTCAAAACTGATGAAAATTATTTGATCTCTTCCCATTACATTTCACCATTATCATTATCCTGCTGAGGGAATTAGCATTAGGGATATTATCTGCTTTTGATTTCCCAATGAATCATCCCCAGCTGGGATGATACAGTAAAGTAAAAAAAGAAGATTAATCCCAGGTTCAAAAAGGATAATTCGAAACGAGTCATATTATCAGAGTTGTTCGTTAGCCCAAGTTTGGGCATTCAGTCAGAAACTGGTATTAAGTGAATAAAACATTTTGTAGAAAACTTATTAAATAATTTTCCGTCTAAAATGCAAATTAAATGATGTGATGAATATGTATACGAGCTATTTCCTGGATTATGCCATTGTGGCAAAGTGTCACAGTGATTATTCATTTAAGATGGAGCATGCAGAGAGACGGAAAAATGTAAAATTGAAAGTGAAGAAAATAACGAGCACTTCCAGCAAGCATGCAAAAGATAGCTAAAATTGCTGCTTTAAAATAATTTACAAAATCACATTATGTAAATGGTATAGACAGCTAGATTTGTAGCTTGTTAAGATTTTTTAGAAAGATTTGTGAAAATGCAAATACAAGTTATTCCTGCAATGTGCATTTAGAAATGCACGATGAAACTGATGAAAGCAAGTAAAAACAGGGTAAATTTTGGGGGAAGGGGAACAGCAAGAAATCATGTAGATTCGATGAGCATGTCTTGAAAACATTAAAAAGAACTAGGAAGAAAAGTCATACATTTCCTCCAAAAGAAACAATGGACGGTAATGGACCGTCAAAGAAAGATACCTCGTAAAGATTTACGTTCGATTGTAGAAAGAGATGCAATCTTTCAACATTTTTCTTTCACTGTCTCTCATGAGATGAAGGAAACTAGAACAAAGCTCAATTTTTCCCTGCCTCCCTTTTATTTTGGGTGTATTTCAAAAAAAGATAATGCAAAAGTTAGATACATAGGGTTATGCATATACATATGAGGTTAATAAATACAATGTTACTTTTGAGATGTTCTGGTGTGTTTTGTGATTAAAAATTGGCTGGACCACCCAACTGGAGCGAAAAAAATCTCTTTATTTTGAGCACCACGCGATGTAACAGAGGAATGGGTTGTGTAGCCATTATATTATTCATATACATGGACCTACATAAAATTATGTATATGTCTGCTCACTTACATGCATATTGCTCACTTCTTCCCCATACATGTGTGTATTTTATTATGGTAACACATAACTTATACCCAGCCCGATCATCATTTTCCAAATGGTTAAGCATATATACAAGCTGCATTTATTCCCATAACTTTTTTGTGACCCGAGGAATAGGAAAAATCCCCAACAGAACCAAACTGATTTGAAGTGAAGCGATGAGATACGAGTGAAACATTTCGTTATATAATGAAACGATGAAGGAGTGAACATCACTCTGTAAGTTGTAGACAAAGTAGAGAAAATAGGAAGAAAAGGGACGAAAAATCACGATGATGTTCTTCAATAAGGAGCAACTTGCATGGCCAATATATAATGCATCATATACAAGGAAAAAATGAAGGAAGAAGAAAAAATCTGTTCAGTTCCGCTGAATATCTTTCCAGTCCTTCATCCCAAATAAGGACTGGAATGGGAGTTGACTCGAAAATTCAAGACACAAGTTACAACTCGCTCACTTAACCATATGATCGCTGCTGGTCGCTTTTCCCCTTTCTCTGTATGGGATGATATACCCGTTTAATATATTATTATATTATATCTATCAGACTAAGCAAAACGCACTTTTATGCACATCCCACAGCTTGCTATCTCATCAGGTTTAAGGTAGAATAGGAGAAAACGACAGCATATTAGTTTATTGAAACATTCAACTCTCCAATTTACTACTCGTTTTTCTCGAGTGGATTATATGGAAAAATTGCAGCATTTACGAAGCTCTTCAGAGGGAAAATTACATGGGCTCAGAGTCATCACACACATCACTTCTCTTATCTTCCCTTTTCCACTCATCTCGACTCTTTCGTAAGCAAAAAGGGAAATGAATGCAAATGCAGCTGAATATGAAATGACCGAAGATGACCAAAACGCATTATGCACGCTTGGACGAAAGCAGATGCGGTGAATTTTCGTAAATTATGTTCATCTGCAATTATCCCAGGGACAGTTCCTATGATTTCCAAAGATATGGCCGTTTTCTTTCACTTGCTCGTGAACTTGCCATCAGAGTCAAGGAATGAATTCCTTTTATGCTCAGATAAGATATGGCTTGGCATACGGTGCATGAAAATCCTTCCCATGTCTTGAGTCTTGACAGTTTCTCAAAGTGTGCAACTGAAAAACTTTTTTTTCTGAAGCGAGGAAAGAAGCAAAAATCCCGACAAACCCTGGTGACTTATCAGTAGGAATGTGCGTGCATTACATAAGTGGAAAAATAACGGGGAGACTTGTTTCCTTTGAATTGAGGTTGAAAAGGTGTGTACCATGCGCCTCAATACGTTCACGATAAGAAATTAAAGGGATGTTGTAAGTGAGTGAAGGGAAGATTAGGCAAAGCAGATACGGAAGAGGGCTTTACGAAAAGGTGTTACGTTTTGCCTACCGTGTGTGTATTTTAATAAGGCACCCTTCGTCCCTTTGCACTTTTTTGTTTCAATGGCGGTACACATATTTGCCTTTAGTAAGAAAAATCTGGCCTAGCCCATCCATCCATTGCGGTGGGGAGATTTATCACATAGACTTGATGTTATACATAAACGGTTTTTTCCAACTTTCCGCTTGATAGCTTTCATGATTACTACATGTCTGGTACAAATCGAGTGTGAAAGTTATTTACAGCAGAAAGCGTGTCAAGAAAATTGAACGGCAAGTCAAGATACATTACCAAGAGGTTGAAAAGGTTAATTACGCGTATGGATGGAGGATGGATGTATATGTGTGTAAGTTAGTGTATCTACGTTCAGACTGTGTACATTACTCGATGTAATCGTAAAAGGAAAAAAAAACTTTCATGAAAAAGAAAATTAGAGTATAGACAACAAAAGGGGAGAGAATAGGACAAAAAGCGAAGAGAAAACAGTCATTAATATTTAGTCCGATAAAGTAGATAAGATTTGAACTTTATGTTCTCCCCATTTTTCCTGTAGACGAGTCAAGTGATTTTTGTTGTAAGTTGGGGAAAAATGATGATGATGAAATGTAAATAAGTGGGCCGATAGCGACAGCCGCTCTGAAAACAATGAGTATTGACTTCTCATTTCTTTCACGTCAGAATGAAATCCAGAGCTGGTAACAAATTTCACATAGATGATTACTCAACTTGGACATCGCATCATCACAAAGTTCTTTTTTCGTTTCTTCATAAAAAAAACCCTTTCAGCAGAAGTGATGCATCTGGTCTGCAAAGCTATAAAGAGGTTCCCTCCGGCATAAGCCTACTATTGTAGCCTATATCGTATAAATCAACCAAAAATGCATGCATAGACTCGTTGTGTATGCAGAGTGGTGTGCGGTATGGTGCATTTCTTGGAAACAAGTACAAATGCAACTCCTCCATATCAGGACATCATTGGCATTTTAATTCAGTAAAGGGAAAGATCCCCAAGTCATCAATAATTTCTACCAATGCGATGTGCACTCTATTATGTACACTTGTATCAACATAAATGTAAAATGTAAAGCAAAAGATTATTTCAAACTAAAAGTCATTAGAATGCGATTAAAGGGATGAAGATTTTTTTGTCATTTAATGTCCAAATCCATTAGCATTTGTTTTCTTCGGGATTGAGTTGAAGACCACATGTTACGCCTTGTGTGGACTCATGGAATGCAGTATATTGACTGCTAAAGAATGCGATACACTCTCTTGAGTACACAAACCAGATTGATGACTCCACTTGAAAAAGTACCTAATATGCATTGATGAGCTCATCACACTCGACGCTTCCTGGAATTTTCAGTACATTTGCATTCCTATACAGTATTAGTGTCCACGCACAAATTAGTTTGAGAGAGAAAGAGAGCAACAAGTTGAGAAATGTTCATTTATTTTCTTGTTAAGTCCAAAATGAAGAAAAAATCTCAAGAATAATCTCTCCTTGTTATTGTGCAACCTTGATTTACAAGAGCTGTCTAATTAACCAAAGATAGTTTCAGACTAGTTATATTGGCACTCTAGATTGGTGCTCGGTTGGGGATCGTATTTCCACTTTTATCACTTGTACCCTTGTACATCTACAGGAACAACTTGTTTTAACAACTTGCAGGACAATGACGAAGAAAAAAATGGTGGAGGAAAATAAGGGCAATAAAAATTTTTCATGATAATTATAAAACGCTGCTGATTACAAATTACAAATAGGGAATTTTTACGGTTATTTGAACATTTTCACAAATTCATTTTTCTCCTGAATTTATCATCTAACTTTGAGCTAGCCGTTGAGCCATCATCATCGTTCGACAAATCTTCAGCATGTTTGTATTTGGGCTAAAGTAAATGTATTTATGTATATTGGAAATCTTATATGCGTAGTTAATCCAGGTATGCATGTAAATGATGAAGACCCGCTTTCCTACAGACGGAATCTTTTTGTAACATTATTCTGCATTTTTTTCGCTCACCCGCAACGCATACCTTACACATGTACATACATTTATACGTTATAAAGTAGTAAATTACAAAAAGATGTGTTGTTTTCTTCCTATATTATGCCTACGCGAAGAGAACGTCTTTGTGGTGAAGTGGATGCATTTATTATCTACACATGATAATGTTAATTTATGGTGGATGTACCCCACCCTAGGAAATGAGGCGTCTTTAAACTATAAAAATCTCCTCTTGTTCCTCTTATTCGCCTTTCAAACTTTGAAACATTTACGTTCTCCACCCTGCCACTCTTCTTGATCTTGACTGTTGCTCCTGATGAAGACGATGGCGAGTCAGCTCAACTTGCCTACCTGGGCTATGCGTGCTTACTTTTCATTTGCCATTCTAATGCTCATTTTGGGCTGTGTGCCCTATTGAAGCTTTTCATTTTTCTTTTCGTTCAAATATGTACATTCACCAGAAATGAGGTAAATATTTTGATCAGCCCTACATACATTCTAGCTCTATTAGTGAGTCATCACATACAATCCATATGCATAAATACATTTCCATCACTCATTTATTTATTATTTTCTATTTTTGCATCTTGATCTTCTTCAATCATCACGAATCTCATCATCATTTCATCCATCCATTAAACTAGTGCGTTTTCGTATGGTAATTTTCCATCATGAATACTTGACAGTTGGACAAAAATGGTAAATTGTTAATAAAGAAACGTCATCAACTCACGTCTCTGAACTTGCAGGTCAACCATATGCCTGACTTATGTAATGTCTCCTCATGCGTCTCTTTTATTGTTTGTAAATGAGGATAGAATGAGGATTAATGTGTGCGTGGGACAAATACGCACAAAGATGTAATGATACGGCAGAGAGTTAATCATTCTTCTCCGTTCATCATACAAGGGAAAGCTTCATATTTTGAAATGAGTAGGACGATGGATTCACTCGACGCACATCTAATCTGTCGCTATTTGTCTTGAAATACAGTACATCATATTATCATCATATCAGTCCACTGAGGGAAAATATTTTGGTAAATTTGGTTCTTGATTTTACTGTTGACGTCTCCTTTTGCTCTAGAACTTTAGAGCACGCACATGCCACCATAAATAAAATTTAATCTTTGAGCACCACCAAATAACATTTCCGGGGGCAGGAGGAATCCGCGATGTAACAAACAAACGTGATACATATTTTAAACATGCAAATTCTTCACCAAAACTCAAAACAAAAACTTTTTCCAGGTTAAACCATAAACATAACGAAACCTCTAGTTTGCATCTCAGGAGGATTCCAACCCAACATGAAACAAAGTTCCGGCTTCTTTACCATAAACAAAAAGTATGCTTTAGCAAGTAGCTAAA
>JAHZNA010005125.1:0-23876 GCA_027743935.1 Sinodicranocentrus sp. ZH6 | reverse complement strand
ATTCGAGCTTATAATATAATATATAGGCTCTTAATAAATCGGCGCAGATAAATTATATGGTACAACAAATCTTTATTGTCATTTTAGGTCCAAAAAACTAAAAATCTTACTGCTCCCCCCCCTTGGTCCAATCCGACCGTCATTTTATACTATCAGCATTTTTAACAATCCGTATTCATTTTCCTTGCACTTCGACGAGGAATACCATTTAGAATTGCTCAGTTTCTTGGTTTTCTTATTGGCGCAATTTCTTATCTTATTTATTCTTATTACTTCTGTGCAAAACCTGCTTAAACATAATCTCATTGTGAAGAAAGTACTCCTGGAAATCTTAATTTTTTCCGGCTTGTGTCCAATCAAATCTTCTGCTTAAAGTTAGGATTGGTACATATTCAAATGACATTTTCAAGACACTAATATACGACGAATTCAGAAATAAAATCAATTCTTGCTTAACTCTTACAAGTATTGAATTAACAGCACATGAAATTTTTACGCTTATTTCGTACACAAGCCTTGCATAAAAAATATATGATCGTGACGTGGAATTTCTTCGTTTACAACAAATTTCCACAATATATTGAAATACACTATTTAAATAGTTATGCCATGTGAGGTAGAAATGATATAGTGAGCCCATCTTAGTAAATAGCAGAAACAACACCTACAGGTTTACTACCGATTTCTTGCAAACCTATAAGATGTCATCACCGGCTAAAAAGATCACCGATAAAACTTGATCACCGACTAAATTTTTGCACCGAATAATTTTTCATGGATTATATTAACCCTACTAAATGAGCCACCGCTTACCACTGAACCGATACTGGGTCCCCAACCCAATTGAAGCTGTTGCCGTGTCAACTTTATTTAATGCGTTGTACCATATTGTTAAGGGTTGAGCAATTCAAAGAAATTACGTTACGTAATTTCCAATTGAAAGTAAATTGATACTTTAAAAATGATGAAATTTACTGTGAAGAAGAATCAGTGTAACTTCGTTTCAACAGTAATAGACGAGTTGGTGGAATTGTAAGTAAGCTCTGGTTTCTCGACAACAAAATACGTCAGGCTCTTTTCATTGCACTCTTTACATTGAGTTTTTTTCTGATAGGAGACAAGGACCTCCGGGCAAACGATCATAAGGATATATGTATAATTTGTTTTGCATGATTTTTTGCAACAAAGCTTCAGTGAATGCCATTGCCATTGCCAAACTCCATATTTTCAATCCGAAGGGTTCATTTGCAGGTGTCTTAGTTCAGCAGATACATTTCAACGTAAAAAAATAGTGGAATATAGATTTTATCAATTTAGTTTTGAGTTGCAAATGGAAATACGTAAACTAGCTTGGGAATATTGTAATAATTTTAAATCAAAATGTAGCACTGACAACACTAATTTGTTTGTACGTCAACTATTAGACGTCTAGGTGAAACTTATTTCATACAGTAATTAAAAAAGAGGAAATTAATTCTTACGAAAGACAATATTTTTTGCATAGATGTAAGGCTGATATATGGCTTGGGTGGGGATGGACAATATCCTGTGTTGAATGATGTTTGAGGGCGACCATAGGATTATTTTTCTTTTCATGTCTCCCAACAAGCGGATGAATAGTGTATTGATTTCCAAATAAATCTCGATAATTCTCTAGTTGCTTGCTTTGTTAGGTACCTATTTAAAAATCGATCTTGCCAATCGATCGATGGTTGCCAATAGTCGCAATGGCAATTCCACGGGTGCATCCGGCTGGAGGGTTTTTTGATGAAGTAATCGACAATCCTTGACCATTTTTTCAGCTCTTTGACTGAATTATGTATTACATGCAAAAAACAACGTTTTATTTAAAATTAACATACAATTAATTCCCTGTTTGAAATGTCCGGTTTTTAAGAACTACTGACATTCTTTGGGAAAATATACCAGCAATCGTCTAAAAATGGTAGTTATGTGCTGGAGTTGAAATTTCTTACCACAGATATACAGCAGGAAGGTCAGCATCAGCATCGAAAATCTTTCTGATGAATTTATACCAACAATACCAAGGAAGCAAAATACTAGTGACTAGTATATTTTTTAAGCCCATCTTTGATGATTACTGTCGACTGTCATTCACCTTTAACAAACTTTTTGAACAAAAATTATAGATCGCTTCACTCACTCTCTATCACAGGGATTTCACGTTGGCACTAATGGTAATGCATTTAACTTTTCAGTCACCCTCACCATTAACATTCACACTCTGTAATGATTTTCTCCACAAACAAATGTGAAGCCTCTTTTGAAACATTTTTTTGTTTCAATTTCCAATTACTGGAGAGTGTAATCATGATTTAAAGACAAGAGTGCTGATGCCTTCAAATTCGGAACAATTATGTCGTGATGTGTGGATTAAAATTTCATCTACGAGAACTCATGTTTCAGGCTAATTTTTCCGCTCCCCAATGTGCACAATGTGTGCAAAATTTACAAACCCAAAGTCAAACGTGGAATAAACGATAATGATGATGATATCATCTTTGATGAAATAATTTTTCACTTATTTATTTATTTAAATTTGAAATTCTACTCAAATATGTTGGGGTTGGGTTGGGTGGGATCAAGATTGATGAAGCTACTCGATATATTTATTTTCGCACCTGGTAACAACTCAGTAATAAAAGCCTATTGTGTCATTGTGTGGCAAGGAAATTATTTTATTGTGCACGCTGCACAAGGAAATTATTTTATTGTGCACGCTGCACAATGAAATGGGTCTTGCCCCCAGGTCTAATCTCTGTGTGAGTGACCTGACCGATATTTCCTTGCTGTATATTGTGTTGTGTTGTACTTGTTTGTACGTAGAGAAAGAGACAACCGTGAAGCATATTTAGATTAAAATGTGGAGTGGGGGAGTAAATATCTTATATACTATACAGACATAAATATATATGGATTTACCGAGGGTGGACGTATCTCATCCTCATCTCATTAAAAAGCACACACGGTTGTGTAACAAAAGTAGACTGTAGACAGGCTCATCCTGCCAAAAGTGGACAGATCCCTTTTCTTTTAAATGGCAAAAAGACTTTTATGTTCACTGGTGAACTGTTATCTGATCCCACTTGGAAATTTTAATGATAATCTTCAAAAGCATAAATAAAATCTTTAGAAATCGAAATATGACTGGAATATTTTATATGTATAACGCAATGCAATAAAACACGTAAAATTGATGTTTCCCCAATGCATTATAGATTATTTTATGAAGTAAGCTCAATCAACTTGCTGGCTTTTAGTTCTTCCGTCGCTAGTCAAGCAATGCAACTGTCGGCATTTTACATGCAACCTGATATTTTTTATGTATTTTATTTTTTTGCCCTGCCCTGTCCTTGTCCTTGAGTTCATTGTTTGTATACTTTATAGGTTTATACTTTTAAAGCTTCATAGATCATCCTAATCTAATCCTCTCTGTACTCCAGGGACATTTAAGTACTCTTACTACGCAAAGTACATCATATCATGCATCATGGATCATTGTACGTAGTTTCTCCATACATAATCCAGAAAAACACTTGAACATGCAATGCAACAGGCAAAGGCAACAGGTTATACTGTAATTGAGAATTTGGGACAACATCCAATACACAAGATACAACATAGATCTTTTACATGAAACACTTACAACTTATATGCTTTAAAAAATATATTTTAAAGCATTTTCCTCTAACCTCTCTTCACCTCACTCACCTCATCCTCCTCTACCTGTCTGTGCTCTGGTTATTTCTCTATCTAAAAACAACAATAATAAATAACAACCTGTCTTGTTCCATGTTCACGTTGGCCAACAAGTTCGAGTATCTCCTTCTCACTGTCAGAGTTCACATTCCAATTTTGTTAACTAATTGACAATCTTAATCTTTGATAATGATAATATTAAGAGAGTTATTGGTAAATTGTTAAAATGTCAGTGAGCAACGAGCAAATTAATCACTGAGTGTCGTGTCTCAATTCTCGTGTGTCATCTTCAAAAGTAATAATAAATTAATTTATGATAAATGCCAAAAGTGTCAACATTAGTAAAATATATTAAAAATGAGTTTATTGCTGATTTGACAACCATTGATCATGAACCATGAAGCCCAATGTCAGTACTCGAGTGAACTTTGGAAGTGAAGTTCATACAGACTACTGCAGCTGACAACTACTGTTAATTTTACTAATTAAACCAGAATTGATACATAACCTCAGCCAACATCCCTGTAATCGATAATTTGAGTTTGTGATCACAGTTGGCAGTTAACAGTGATCAGCGATCAGCGACAGCTCGTCGTGTGTCACCTTCAACCTTCTCTGTCAGCTGGTTGATATTGGATAGCGTGCTGTAACAAAATTAAACGAGTTAACTATTATAGTATAATATAATTGGTAATGTTATATTTAAAACCTTCTAATTTATAACTTTTAATATTTTAACCTCAACCTTACCTTTTCAGGATCTTTTATGAAAGTATAAATCTAATTGATTATGTTAAATTGTTAATGGCAGGAAATCTTCCTTCAAGTCACCAAAATGGATCTCACCGGTTCCTTAGCCTCAGTAGGAACTCAAACTCCAACTGAAGATTGCACTTTCGAATTCCCCGAATGCTTCAGCTCGAGTCCACCCTTGTCACGATCTTCATTTTCCAGTACAGGAACTCAAACCGAGTTACGACGCCGAGTTTCCTTTGAAGAATCTCCAATTGGCAGCCCAAAATTATCTCGACATGGATTATTCCGCAGACATTCCACTGGCTCAGATTTATACTGCTACAGTTCCAGTCCTACTCTTTCAGCGGCATTTGGAGGGCGACAGGTTGACAGACGGTTGAACAAAGTTGAAGCTTCGCAAGAAAATGATCTCGATTCATCAACTGAAACTGCTCAAGGTAAAAATGTTGGACAACAGTTGCGACAAATAGGCGACAATTTTGACAGAGGAACATTCCGCACTCGAACAATGTCAGTGTCACGCTTTCTTGGAGGAAGAGGAAACTCACGCCAGAGAACTTTCAGCTCGTCATCTTGACATAAATCAAATATGCGGATTGCGACGGATTATCATGGAATGAAATAAAGTAATAATGCAATAATGGAGCTGAGCTGATGTGTGATAAGTTGTGTGTGGGTGACAAAATTAAAATAAGATGTTAAATTGACAATTATATATTATATTTATGTTATTTAAAATTTGTAATAATAATCAAATTTTACTTTGCATGTAACAATCAGTAGGTTAGGTTGTACGTAAGGTAATTTGTATACAGATTGTGTTCATTCTCTTCTCAATATATTTAATGGTTCTTGACCACACGCTAATCGTAAGTAATGTTAAAAAAGAATTTTCAAAGTGTACGAACTTAACTTATGAAAATATGAATTAATTTTTCTATACATACCAAAAAGCATGTTTTGTGTTAATGAAGGAATCATGATATTTGATGTATTTTTTGTCAGAAAATAAATATGACAAGCCATAAATAATTAATAGTTAACCAAAGATTGTTTAGTCCAATTTGTCCCCAATTTTAACACATTTTTTTTGAATATTCATGACTGAAATTATCTAAAAGTTTTTTGCCTCCTAGCAAACTCTCTCATAGAAAATCCACTAACTGAATCACAAAGTTCATTGCATATTTCTAGTAGATAGATATAATAATTACTAAAACATTTTAATAAAATACTAGAAAGAAACTCGAGTGATAAAATAAACCCCAACTAAATCTCCATCCAAAAAATCTGTTAAACACCGATTAATTTTAGACTTAATTCCAATTGCAGTTCTCTTTTCATATTTATACTCCAGCTACTCCAGCACAGCAAGCTAGCAAATTATCTCAAGGTGAACTAGAATTAATTTTAATTGTGCCAATTTTTTCTCATTATTTTTTTTCTGCAATATTCACATCCATTCTATATGCCATGTATTGCAAATGCAACATAATATGAAGCTAAATTGAAGCCACAAGAAGACTTAAAAAAATGTTGATGATAACTTGAACCATACACGCACGGTTGTGGATATGGATATCCATAAAATAATTTTGTTTGAGATTTCTATTTGTTTCTGTTGAAAGAATGATATTCCATTCGGATGGTATTTTATTATACAAACTTCAAACTAAAATATTCGTATTTTTTACAGCATGATTGCATGATATGTCACTACCACAACTATACTGACTCCTGTTTAAATACCAAGTGTTGTTTGGTGAAAGATACTTTTACACACCACAGTATTTAATGGCACTAAAATACATGATTCTAGAATAATTGCATATATTGCAATTAATCATTTGGCAATTAAGAATAAACATTTAAAGGGGTGGTGGTGAATAGATATATAATATATTCAACCTCAAATAAAAATAATTTTCTGGAAAAAATTGGCTGTATAACAAAGCGTATAATCATGTATCGTCATTTTTTTCATCTTAGTTAGACGGAATGTTTTATCTTAATTAACTACTAGCACGAGGATGGTGCTTAGCTCATTTAAGAATTAGCAATTGTACAATTATATTTTAAATGTTGATTGAACACAGGAAAAGAAATATTTGGTATATTTATATAAACATAGTCATTCTCAAACATTGTGATATCGACATTTTAAAAAACTTTTTTACTACTTAATAACTTCATACGTTCCTGTCAAACTTAAACTGCTTAAACTCTGGAGGTGAACTTCATAGCCTTGTTTTCGATAGGTGTTTAGCCTACTAACAATTTCCCAATCTTCCCAAGTTCCAAAACGAAAAAATTTCAGTTTCGGTAGCACTTCCCAAATGTTTGACTTGTACATATCGTGCTCAATCCCATCCACATAGATAACAGGATCTCCTTCCCATGCAGTTTTCTCCCAAGTTAAACTCAACTTTTCGAGGGAGCTAAGCCCAACTAGGAAATCTAAAGAGTGACTGATTACCGCTTCGATTTCAAGTTGCTTCAAACACGGCAATTGAATTCGTACCTCTTCATCGTCCAACACAAAAACAAAGCTATTTAGCACCAGTTTCGTTAAAGTTTTCCCAAATACGTCAATGGAATTGAATACATTAGCAAAATCTAAATTAAGCTCTTCATGACTAGAAAGAGTTTTTAGTGGCCATCCTGTCTCTTTCAAGTTAACGGTTAGGTCATTCTCGTCAAAGTCGCCTTCTAAATGTTCAACATTTGGGAACCACGTTGGTTGCACTTCTTCGAGGGAGTTGATACTTAAATGGGTTACATTTTCTGGATCGCGGCACATTTTCCATATAACATTAACCAAGTCTGAGGTTATCTGGGAACTTCCCGAGGCACTTAAGGTAAGGCTTTCAAGTTGCCATAGTTCAGGAACTTCGTTTTCAATACAGTGAGGAAATCTCACTTCGTAAACATATGACGGGTGACCGATAATCAATTCTACGGAAAGGGCTTTCAAGTTTGGCACAAGTTTTAAATAGCTGGAGAGTTGGGGAGCGGTTTGGAATGTGTTATTTTTGTTATCACAATTCGTTTCCAGGGTTAAATTCTGAACATGTTTTCCAAATCTTTTTAACAGTTTTGTTGCACTACTCCAGTATGTAGTGGCGAGGGCGTCACCGATTTCCCAGTAAATGAGGCGGACAGTTCTCCCTATAAAGGGATTTTGAGGAGAGGTGTTCATTGCAGTTAGGAAATTTTCAATTTGATCAGATCTGCTAAACAGTTTTCCTTTAAAGATTGGCCCACAATAATGTGGCTTGGAAATATTCTTTGTTATTAGTAGACACTCAATTAAGTTGTCTACAGCGTCTCTCCACTTACGGCAGACTAGTCGAGCGACAAGCAAATCGTCAACTGTTAAATATTCCTGGATTTTATCAAGGACCTAAAAATAAATAAATGGAATTACTTTACAAGTCACCAGTAATTTGCAGGAAACAATAAGACACGATTATATTAAGATAAATGTATACCGCCGGAAGTAACGCAATTTGCCTTTCAGATTCCATCAAATTCTGAAACGTAGAACACGTCCTGTACAAATTAAGCCAATCTTGTGGCTCTTTTACTCTTAAGAAAACCTCCTCCCACATCTGAAATTTAATATTGAGAAAAAAGTTGATGACATTTCATGAAAATCAAATTAAAACTTCATGGCATGACTTTCAGCTTCCTATTTTTTGCTTCTGATATATGGTTAGTCATTAGTCATTAGTATGATATTCACCATTCATTGTTCATTGTCATTAATTTGTTCCAAAGCAGAATTCAAACCCCCTATAATTACCTTTAACCTTACCTCTTTTGGCAAAATGTCCAGTGCACTTTCTGCATCATTCTCAGAGACTTGACCATTTAAAGGGGCTCCTACGACGGTGACATCAGTGCTTTGCGCCATCTTACACAATCGCACCAGGCTATTTAATACTTCTGGTTTATGAGCCTTTTTGTGTTAACATTCAACATTGGGGATTGGAAAGTCATCTAAACAAAAGAAACAAATAATACTTAACAACGCTTAGATATACGATAATAACAACTGATATAAATTAAGTTTATATATCGTATCGTATGTATTCAGTATTCACTTTATATTTATACCAGTCAAGCAAAGATTTTCTCCTTAATTTATATAATTATATCACATCAAAGTTCATATTGCAAAGATTCCTTTAGTCATTAGTTTTTAAACTTTAAATACACACTTTCCACTTTAACTGCTCATATTAATTCAAGGTATCAACAATATACAGCTGTGATTCACTAATTAGTTTTAAGTTATTCAATTACAATAAAAAATCTTGCAAGTTTAACTACGCAGTCAAGGTGTCTATTTTTACTCTGTACATTTTACTGGATGCAGTTTCAACTTTCCCTCTCATCAGCTCAAGGTCACAGGCTTAAAGGCTTTGTTGATTTTACTCTATGGCTTGCAAACACTTGTACAGCATAGAATATTTACGTCATTCACTTATGGCTTGTACCTTGTTTTTTCATGAGACACTTAGTTCCCGGAACTTTACAATTTAGTTAATTGTATGGAATTACTGAAAAATGTTAATTCTTTAATTCTTTTTATGGAAAATGGAATGAAAAACTTTTTATAAAACATGTGATATGAGTAAAGTAAATCTTTCAAAGTAATGTTTGAAGTTTTATTGATTTGATTGATTGATTTTTTAGTTAGATCATATATATTGCATAACTAGCCCACCTCGGTCACCTCTCAATAAATATTCATTGTTATTAACAGTACAACAGTTAACCAAAAGTACTTTTAAGAAACAATCTAAGTATTAAATATAATAATTGAGCTACACACAATTAAGCTTTTTACTGGGTTTTTGAATTTGCAAAAACCATAACAGTCGTCAGATAACCAGACACTGACTTAACTAATGAATGCCTAGTGCAGTTTGACTAATTGTTAATGTTGTAAAGATATTATTGGAGATTTCAATGGTTGCAGTTTCGGCAGCTTTCATGTTTCTTTTGGAATCTTCTTGCGAAATTGTACATGATCACTTTCATGTCCCTTCTCCTCATCAATAAGCTTTGGAAAAAAGACTGGTTTAGTCCGCGAACGAAACGAAGTAGATTTTCCAGTTTTCTGAGAATTTTCAGAAGTTTTCGTAATGTTGACCGGGAGCTGGCGCATGGACCGCAGAGGTTGGCTTGATTCATAGTTCTTTCTGCGAATAGAATGAAATCCTTTAGAGAACCGGCTGAAGATGGGAAACGTTGCCTATTGTTTCTTAGATGTTCTTGGGGACCTTGTGAAGGTCTGGAACGTGGTCGTGGTCGACGTCGATGCTGCTGCGGTCCTGGTTGGAATGTAGATTGAGGGGGTCTACCAACGCAATCTGGACAGTTGCAATTAACCCTTCGAGCAGGAGAATATGTAGGGATTGGATAACACGGAGGGGTAAAAGGTGGTGGAGATGTTCCAAAGTTAGTCGGCACAGGATATACGGGAGCTGGAGGTCTTTTAATGTTTCCCGGTGAGGGAGGGAAGAAGAAGTGAGGTGGCATCATTCGGAAGGGGTCTTGGAAGGTTGAAGTTTGCAGAGGTTGTGTAGAAGCATTACGTGTCACTTGTAATTTTACTGAGCCCAACGGAGTATTAACTGAAAGGTAGATGGTAGGTGATGGAGCCACATTTGCTTGGGCAGTCTCTGGATGCCAAGGTTCAGAAAGTCCTTGTTCTTGTTGCTGACCAACGGGATTAGCTGTCGCCGCACTTGGTTCTGCTACTGCTACAGCACTGTTCAAGTTTAGCAAAGCATTCGCATCCCTAGATTGGGGCTCTCCAGCTTGAGGTGGTGAAGCTGGCAGAGCTGCAGCTGCAGCAGCTTGTCGAGAGGTAGTTTGAGGCAAAAGCGGCATTCCCAGAGTTTCCGTGTTTATTGGGGGTCCTTCGATATTTTCAGTGCCAGGATTAGTAACAATTCCAAATGCGGCATTGTTATAGCTCACGACTGATGTTCCCAAACTTGATAAAGGTTTATCGATGACAGGGTCTGCCAGGGGCTCATCAAACTTATCCAATTCGTCACCAATCTCAGCTGCCTTCCGAGCTACTTCCGTTAAATCAGTGGAATGAGCAGATTGTGGCTCATTGACTCGAATCCTCTTCCTATTTCGCTCTGAACCCTCTCTGCCGTTCGAAACTTTTTCAACAACTTTCAAAATCTGGATTTTATCATTCTTCCTTGATGTAACATTAAATGTCATTCTTGGTCCTTCGAAAAGTATTTCAGGCTCGGATACCTCTTCCTTTCTGAAATATTTTTAAATAATTAAAAACAATCCAATTAAACTGTACAAAAATAAAATAATTAAAAAAATAATGTCTTGCCTTATATCATTCCCATCCTCGTTTGATATAGTGTCTCTGACCTTAGCCGCTGATAGTTGACTTGGACTTTCCACATTTCCAGATGTAGAAGGAACCTCGCCGCCATCAATTTCTTGTTCTGGAGCCCCCTTATCTTTAACATTGTTTAAAGTACTTGAAACTGCAGCTCCCGTTTTTCTTGTCACATGAACGACTGCATGCTTCAGCTGATGTCTTTCCCTTGAAAAGGTTTTGACCACGTCATCTTTACTGTGATGGATTCTTGCTGGAATTTTTCTAATCTTCGACAACGCCGTCTTTATCGGGGGCTTCTAGATTGGAAAAGTATGGTTAAATGGCTGAATAACTAATTACTTAATTTCCTCAAATATTTATTTTTGCGAACTTACGTGAAAATATTCTCGAATCTCTTCCGTCGCCAGCCATTTCACAACATCATCCCAAGACAAAACGCCAGGCTCGTTGAGATGCGTTAACAAGCCTTGAATCCACTGGTCACTCCCTTGACTCCCAAAAAGCTTCGGGTTGTCCTTCCCCAGCAACTTAAACTCTTCAATTTTCCTCTTCCTCGAGGGAGTCAGTCTTTTAAGGTTTTTCCTCATTGCGAATCCACTACAACCATGCAAATTAGAAACACTGAATTAGTAATTAAACACTTTAATTTTTAATAAAAATTTAAAGGAAAAGGGGTTAAGGGTTAATCTTATAAATCCACAAATGACCATTTAATATTTTTTAACTTGCTTTCGTATCAAAGTACGTCGCGAAGCAAAAATAAACTTGAGTTTGTCCATTTCTTCTTAAACTAAAAATACAAAAAACTGGAAAAAATACTAAACTTTTTATTTGTAGGCCCTCACCAGCTTTAGAAAAAGGAGAAAAAAGAATTATTAATTAATAAAAATCATTACCGTCTAGGAATACAAAATAGGAAGAATTATTCCCAAAAATGACGCCAACACTCAATTACAGTAAGACTCTAGACGATGACATGACGACGACAGCAAAGGGGGAGCAACTAGACATATTAGTCTTTAATTTTCTTTAAAATATATACATAACTACACATATGTAAATATTTTGCTCGAGTCACAATATTACATTTAACGTATGTATTACGTACTATATTCAATGTAAATTTCGCAATCGAGAATATTTGGACCACTTCCAACCTCTGAATATTTGACGTCACATCATAACTCATATATATACAATATAATTACGTGAACGTGAAGGAACATAATTAGCATAAGGACATCATGTCTGTCTTTCTGTAGGGAAATCAGTCAGTCACTTAAGTACGTATTGACTATTGAGAATGTTGAGATTTGCGTTTTTCGTAATTAAAACATTTCATGGCATATATTTAAATTTGGGGTTGGGGTACGCGATTTGGCTTAACTTAACATGTATTCGTTCATATTTATTACGTCAGTTTCCGTTAAAAATAGCCAGGTCACTTTTCATCACTTTTGCTGCTGTTGCTGTTACTGACACGAAGCAGCTAACGGGGGAAAATTTGCATAGCTCTAATCATATCTGTATAGTTAGGGGAAATGCAAATTTTAATGCAGTACTATACCTCCAGCACGAGATCTCATATCTCCACTCCAGCTCCAGCATTACTTTGCCCTCTGTACCAGGGCTATGATTACTATTGTATCACGATTCGACTATAATGGCAAAGAGTGAACAGATTTTTATTCATTAAAATGTTATGATTACACCCAAGAAGTCGAAATACCCCACCCCAGGGGGTAGAGTGGCCATATCCCCCGTCCCACTCCCAAAATATGAAAGGTGTAGTTTTAAGTTTTTCATAAACCGTCGAAAACTCTCCTTTTCAAACTAATTCTGGTACTTTTTCTTTTTACCCCCTGTGGATCACTCCACCCCCATATGGGAGTCACCCTACGAAACGTCCAAACGTCTCAAAATTATCCCTATCAAATTCTGAAATTCTACGCTCGCGCAAGTCATTTTTTGATTCACCCTTATGTAAGGTCGGCTTTCTTTCCTAACATTAGCCCCTTTTCTTATATATGATGATACATTAAATAGTTCAGGTTAGGTTCGAAACGAAAGCATTTTATAACATCCCTTATTATCAATTTAAACAAAACCAGTGACCTTCGAGAAAAAATTAGCATAGAACTAGCATGGAATGAATAATGTAATTGGGGTGCTGATACTGTGGACATAGTCTCTGGTGCTGGAAGCATGTCACCCCCGGAAATGAGAGGAGAGGAGGTGGAGGGAGAATGTCGAGTCGAGAATTGCAAAATGAGTACGAACGAGGCGAGGACGAGGAGGAAAGCCAAAACTAGAAACCATGCATGCATCGTAATAACTTTTTTTGTCAAATGTTAGATGGTTTTTGGCGAAAAAACATTTCGCAATTTAATTTAAGTTTTTTTCATTTTTTTTGGTTGGTAAATAACACGCAGACAGTCAAATGACAGCGGGAAGTAGTTTTAATTGAAAGCCATCGTTCACATGACAGAGACAGTCAAGGTTGAAGATTGAAAGTTAAGCGTTTAAGTTCTGTCACTGTGTCAGTCATTCATTAGTTGTCAGTGTCATTTGTTAAAGTCGTTTCAATTTTCAAGTTTGATTGTATTAAAATCAAAAATGATGAATTACAATTGCAAGTTATGTGTGTGTTCACCAAAAATAACGTTGTAGTCAGCAGTGATTGTTACAGACGTTGGACGTAGTTAAACCACAGACACATGACACATGATAGATGATAGACAGGGTCGAAATTCTTCATTTAAGTCATTAGTCGTAAGTTGTAAATGATCTAGATAGTAGTAAGCAGTGACACTTCACATACGACATATTGAGTTTGGAACCCCTTTCTTCTTTTTGTATTATTGATTGCTGATTGCCAACTATACCATCAACCATTGATTAACATTAACCAGTGATCATTTGACAGTTAACGGTCGGTGAGTCTCTTGAGTACCAAGTAGTAAGTAGCATGACCACATATCCATGTTCCTGGAAGTTACCTATCAATTATTATCTATTTCCGATTTCATATTTCATAACATACAACCCAACATATGACTGATGACATATATTACATACAACTTAAATACTGTTTAATTTCTTGTTCAACTATTTGTAGTTTATTTTTGGAAACATGTTGAACCTCCAACTTCAAACAAAGCTTTTCAATGACCTGCTCACCCGAGCATTCAGGGAGAGCCAAGAAATAGGAATGAATGTGAGGAACCTCATCCAGTCCCTCATCGACAGACTCATTACTGCAAAGGCTTTTGTTCAACGACTTCAAATAATATACGCACAAGCTCATCCGCAGCCGTCTTTGGTTCACTTTTTGGAGGTTTTGTTGTTAAAATAATTATCTTATCATAAATTAATATTTGTTATGCTAATTTTCCTTCGACTTGGCTAATAATACAGGAAAATCTGCCAACACTTCGGCAATTATTGTTTGAAGGGGAACTAGTTATCAATGGAATAAGCCCTCCGCCATACACAGCTTGTCAGGTACTTCAATCTGTACCTAGGTTACCCCTGTGGATGCCATCGTCAATCTCCAAAGTTGAAGCTAAATGTGTTCAAAAGCCAACATTCGGGCCTCCTTTCCCATTACACGACGGAAAAATGACTGTCATAAATGTCGTCAGAAGAAGTCTTGAAGAAGCTCAGCGGGCTAACTCTGCAGTGCAAAGCTTTGGGGGGTTCACATTTGCCAAAGGCGTCCCATTGTTGAGTGCTGCTGTGCCATTCCCACCGACTGCAGTCAGAATATGTCCAAGTCCAGTAGCAAATCAGGTAGTTTATGACTAAACTAAAACTGCAAATGAAAGTAATACCAAATAATACCATTGTAATTAAAATATTTCCTAATTGTATTATTCCAGCCTCAAGTTACGGTTTCTTCAGGTGTCAACCATTCTGCTAACTTAATAGCCGTTTCTCCATTAAATCATGGAAACAAAAGTAGCATCAACTTCTCTGGAAGCAATGACATCAGCTCAAATGTTAATTCTGAAATTCGAAGAGCTCTTCTCTATGAAGAGCAGAGGAAAGCTGAAGATGAAACTGAACTTGTTGGATTAATTTCTGCTGCACTTATCAACAATCAGAGTGGAGGAAATCTAGAATATATTTCCTCCTATGTTAACCAGTTTGTTCCAGATGCTCCCTCCTTCCAGATTGACTTGGTGTTGATGAAGCATCCGGAAATTTTCAGACTTAAGATGCAATGCACCGGATGGAATGCTCAGAGGAAGTGGATTCATCGACGGTTTGCTATGAATTGCAAAAAGAGCGAGTAATGACTAGTTATTGAAATCCGTGCTAGAATTTTTCAATAATTTTTCGTGTAAATCTTTAGTTGTTAGTAGATTTTTATTGATTGTATAGTTCTGTAATTATGGATCATCTTATTGTACAGCATTTAATATTTAGGTTGTAGTCTTAACGTTTATTTGAATTTGATTTGAATTTGAATCAAGTTATATAGCTGTGAATAAGTTTTGATATTTTTTTGGTCTCATGGAGCTGTTGTGACGCTTATATACAGATATGAATTAACTTTAAATCTTGATGCGTTAAGCTTGAAGTGTTATTTTAGGCATTTTAGATTAGTAAAACTTTCATTATAAGAAAATGGAAAGTAACGAAAGAAAGTGGTCGTAAGTAAAATGGACTAGTTAGTGTCATCAAAAAATGTATTTTTGTCTGTCATCTCTGTACTTATATTTCTATCTTTTCGAAAAGAGCATTATTCTGAATATTTGTTAAAAGCCAATTGTCTTAAATCCAACGAATACCTTATATGGAAGCCCTTATATGGAAATTAGTAGAATAAAGTTCTTGCATAATACCTACTCAAGCACCTATCTACGTAGCATTCATTCACACAGCAAGAAGGAATCGACTCATGCATTCGCCAAAAAAACTGGAACACTTGTAGGTGTAGGGTGTAGTGCAAGTGCGTGTGGTGGGACTACAAAGGGTATACTTGCAGTGTTCACCTCTCATTTACCATTTATACTTGACATCCTTCAATTCCTTCTCTTGTTTCCTCCTTCAAGAAGGTTCATTGGAGGATTTATGCTTGCAAACAAGCCCCTTATATCATTTTCCTCGTTTTCTCGCTCCAAATACAATGCACTACACTATAGCCAATGCATTCCTTTCGATGTTCGAGAATATTTTCTGCTGTAAGTATATCCATCCATCCATACTTATAATATGAGCGTGTTTGAGATCCAGGCAGTTCGTTTGGTACCCTTTTTTCATATAAGGAGTGCACTATTTTTTATAAAAATGGCATCAAATGAAAGCTAAAGCGGTCAGGAGTTCCGATGTCCATTTTACTTTTTTCAAAAAATTGAATCTAATTATTTTAAAAATGTGATTCAGTTTTTTGTAATGCATTGTGTACGGCAGATTTCGTAACAGCAATGGAATGCCAGGTCCTGTAAAAGCACTTTGGTTTTCTTTCCTTCGTACACACTTCTTTCGTATTTCTAGGTTCCTCAAACGTCAATTCGGTTACACATTTGCATACAGTGTATAAATCTGATCAGGTCAGGGTACCTTTTCTTCAAACACAGTTCTTTTTGTCTTTTGCACTGATTCTGATTGAGTAAATCCTGACTAAATTACAGGACTGAACTGGAATTAATAAATAGTGCATGTAATACATCTTCGTTTGAAGAATTAGTAAATCTCAATTACTTTAAATTTTTACCAGCCTTTATCCCTTTCTCCATCCATTTAATTTTAAATGGGGGTCTAGTCTAATAGTATATATATGTGTGTACAACTGTACAACATGATGACTGATGACGATGATATGACTAAGACTCACGCGGTGAGTGAGTATAGTGACCAGACTGACCAGTGTGTGTAAGTAACTTATTTGAGAAAAAGTACATCGCCACGACTGACGGGTACTGCTCACAATCGAATCACAAGTTGACTGTTCCCTACTTTTGTAAAAATCCCCTCTAGACAGGATAACAAACATATCAAAGAAATATATTTTTGGGCGGGATATGCAGAATAAGAGGAAAAACTGTGAGGGTTTTTTTGAGATAAGGCTGCGACTTTATTCAGATTTTTATTGTTCGGCTCTCGATCTCCAATCTCGTACTTGACATTCATATGAGTAAAAATACGGCGTGGTTGGCATTTGGCATACTGGTTGTTGTTTCGTCTCTTGTTCTTCGGTAGTCAGTAGTGTTTAGCACAAGGAATATTTTTATTTTTGCGAGGGAAATTTAATTAAAGTTATTTTAATTGAAGACAGAATTTAAGGGATTAAACATGGAAGAAAATTTGGGTAATGAAATAATACCAGTGGAAAAACGGCGAGTGTTTGCAATCTCAATTAAAAGATATGACCCAAACGAGTCGAGTTCTAGTTCTGAGGAAAGATCTAGCAATGAAGAGACTGAAGGTCAACGTCAACCTCCACCAGTTTTGGTAAAGGTGAAACAAGAAGTTAGTGAAGGCTTGGTTCCATTATTTCCTCTTCCCCCTCAGGATGTCGTGGAGTGTATAATATTATCTTCAGATGAGGAAGTGGAGGAAGATGAAGATAATCATGGTTATGAAGTTCAACCACAACAGAGGAAACTGAAACGTTTGAGGAGGTCTCTTCCCCCCAAAGTATTTTCAGTGAATCGCTCAACAGCTGATGTTCCTGTAGTTGTTCGAGATTCGGTACAAGATAAGACAGAAGAAAGGGAAGGTGAGAAAACTTTTGATGTTATTAAAATATTTAAATTAAGAAAACGTGGTCGTTATAACTCCAAAATATTATTACTTTTTAAATGTTCCAACTTATTTACTTGCAGGTGTTCGGGATCAAATTATCTGTTCGTTTTGTGGAATAAAGCTAAGAACAAATAAAGCTCTGAAGAATCACATTGAAAAGTCCCACGATGTGGGCTCGGGAAGATCCTCAATGTTTAAATGTGGCAAGTGCGAGAAAGAAATGCCGAGCAAGAAGTCGCTGGGACTTCATCAAAAGGTTCATTCCAGCGATCGGTTTCCGTGCAATTTGTGCCATGTCGAGTACAAATATGGGCTTTGTTTCCTAAAACACTTGAACTCCCAACAACACAAGAACCTGAGTCTGAGATCCTTGCAGAAGACCAAGAGATGCAAACTGATTTCCGGGGATGGGGAATCATCAGTAATGACAGAAAATGATGCTGGTTCGTCTCAACCACCTTCACCCCTTCTGATGGATTTGTCAGGGATGCCTGTTCTCAAAATACAAAAGACAGCAGTAGCTCCAACTCGTGGCCCTTCTGGATCCGCTGCTAAGGCTGAAAGTGGAACATCAACAAGGTCGCCGCCAGATAAGCCTGTACCTTTAACTTCCAAGTCTTCCTGGTCTCGAGATCAAGCTACAACACAAACTCCATCACATTCTGGTATGGGTGTGCCTGTGCCTATACCTCCCTATAACTTTTTCAATGGAGAAACCAACCCCTCCATGTTTCCTTCTATGATAGCCACTCCAGATCTTGTAATGTTTCACGGGTATATGGTCCAATATGGAACTCCAATATTCGGGAATGGATTTGCCCCAAGAATACCTGGCTTGACACAGGGAGGTCTACAGAACAGGAATCAATTTTCTTCGTTTGAAACAGCCTCCCAAGGTAACCCCAAGGAATCTGGTGTACCTTCGTTGTTTACTTGTTCCCAGTGCGAAGCCAAGTTCAGTGTTCAAACCCATCTTCGCTCTCACATGAAGCGAGAACATCTGGATAAATGCTGGAAATGCCCAAAATGCTTGGAAGTGATGTTATCTCCAGGGGAATTCCAGGAGCATTATGGCGAGTGCTCCAAGTGAGAGAGATTTTGTGGATTTAATGACTTCAAATTTAAAAATACTTATTTACAGCTAATTTGATTGAATAGCTTTAGCTTTTGTTATTTTATCATTTTCATAAAGTTGATGTATGTTTGTTCCTATTACTAGTTCCAATTTTTATCACATTTCGTTAGATGACTTTGCAAGACTTACTAAATCCATTAAATAGAGATCCACAGTGTTCTTACTTCATACTAATCTCTGCATTCATTCTGGTCTCAGATGTAAGGAAGGATGAGGGCAATATGGGATTTTTTCCTTAAGGGATACAACCCTTCTGAGTATACATAAATATCCTTTTTTAAACTATGTATCTTCGCAAGGGTAATATCCCTCAAAAAATTGTTGCCCATTGCAATTATCCAGTGCCGACAAAAGGTATCGGAAGTTGGGAGTGTCAGTGTTGATCATTTCAAGGAGACTTTTTTATGCTTTTTGAGGATTGACTTATCCCCAACTGAGGTACCAATCTTCCAATGGAGTTCCCAGTTTCTTGGACAAGATATTAAAAGATGGTTTTAGGATTTTGCATGTTTTTTGCAATATTTTTTAGAGAAAATATAGATGCTCTGATTTTACCAGCTAAGCCACACGCATAGCCCTTGTTATTGACATATCCATCCATCCTTCATATCTTTCTGAATTCCGTCTTCTCATCACTACTTGTTTGGTTGGATGATATGGGCAAAAGTTGAAAAGTTTTTTGAAATGGCTGATAACAAGCTTACTTTTAAGTGTAAGTGATTTAGGATATATCTAACTATGATCAAAACTACTCAGAATCGAATATATTATATTATTATGCCAAATACTTATTTTTATAGGAGCAACAAGTGAGCGTCATTTTTAAGTGTGTATTTTGGTTAGATAGAAAAGATGAAGTCTCAAGTTTTGAAACTTTTGAAATCTCACAACAGAGAGAAATATTTATTTTCCAAGAAAAGAAAAATTGCTAGCAACTTCACTAAAACAGACAACTTTCACCCCAATTACCTGTGTAATGATATGATATGATATATATTCATCATACATACTTCATACTCCTTTCTCTTGAGGGAGGACAATTGTGAAACTAAATATTACATTAAAACATTTTGGTGCACCTGCAAGTTGGTACCTATTTGATTGATAAAGCTTTTTCAGCAAGAATTAACTAATCATTTTATTTTTAGTTAATTGCGCTAATTATTTTTTTACCTTACCCGTATTTCTATCTGTATTTTATATTTTACTATTACAATAATTACCTTAATTTAAAAAAAACCATTATGGTGCATGATTTTGAGATTTGTTTTACTCAAATAAATTATCCACCCATGTTCCAAATATCCTTTGCTGGTAACGATAAGGTCTCCTAAATCTTCTCCCAGTTTGGAAAAGATCCTTTACTGGGAAAAGCCAATGTCCTCCAAAGTAAATTAGCCTGAGTCTAAACAGATTCCTCAAAATATGCAAAAACATTCCAGCAAGGTTCCATTCAATAAGAGAAAAGATCAGATCTGTGATGCCATGAAAGGATGTAAAAATCACGTAGCAAATCCTCCAAAAAAAGAATTCATAGCCGTCTCGATTTCCTCGTAACTATGGAAACTAGAATGTATGAATTTCTGAGAAATAAATGAATAAATCAAGAGAAAATCGTTTTCTTACCTGATTGTATTTATGTAATGCAACCCAGATAAGAATCCACATTGAAATGTATATCAGAGCTGACCCCCCCTTGATAACAGGATGTGGATGATTGCCTCCCATAATCCAAAAAATGGAATGAAGAACAAAAATATGAAATACGAAAAATCTTGGAAAGAGGTAAAAAGCCGTGTCAAGTTGTGCAAATCCGCAAAAGTAAAATACTCCCATGATTATGTTTCCAATGTCGGCAACAAACATTCCGGAAATGTCTCCAGGCTCTATTCCAAACGCAAAAGAGGATATTATTTCCCCCAACTTGAAGACGATAAAGGAAGCAAAGCAAAAGTAAAAAGGTGGGAAAGGATTTTCCTCCATTTTTTCACTCTGGTCTGAACTGAACCATATCCTAAAAACGACTGAAAGAAAATTGAAAAGTTACAAGAATAGAAACGAGAGATGAGCGTTGCTTTTTTAACAACAATGGGCGGAGGTAGTTCTTCCTTCTCAGCTTTTGATTGGGTGTTTCGTTTGACGTCTTTCATTTTAGGTAACCAATGATCTTCATTTATTCTCTTGAGTACTTTCACATTTGCTTTCTCCAGACATATCTTATGCAAAAGGTAGGATAAAAACAATGTTGTAACCAAAGCTTCGAATTGTGATGCCTGATTTAAAAATAAATTAAATTAAAAACATGGAAACTTCGAAGGAAAGCGGTGGAGTGGTGGTGGAGAAAGCTTGAAAGATGAAGGAAAGAAATTCCATTTCGGATATTCTCGAATCTTGCCGACTTCAAGTCATTGAGTTCATTGGCGTCATTCCTGAGATAAAAATTGGAAGGATACCGAAACTTACTAACTGAAGGTACTTCATGCCAAATCGAGATTCTCGAGAGGGAATAATACAGTGGAGAGTTGCGTGGGATAGTTTTACCTATCGCAAACCCAACACCTGTACGATCCGTCGATAGCGAAATATCTTGAACTGGAAATCCTCCATGATCTCCAGGACTGAGCGTATATATCTCACTCTACTGCAGGGCAATATTCTTGATTTTCTTCTCTCACAGCAACAAAACTTTCACTGCTTTCACATGTCTGATGGAAACAAGTGAAAGGAGAAAGACGAAGGTAGCAAGCTAAAAAAAGAAATGCTAATATACTAACAATAAGCATTGCATTATTCCATTCCTTTGTTCGTTTTTCAATGTTAACATCGCTACGCGTCACACAATACCCTTCAAAGAGTGCGCAAACTTTAAACGATACATAGTTTCTTGTAAATATTGTGAAGTATGAGGATTCTTATGGTTTTTGTTATCGTTCATTATCAAATACTTAACGAGTATGCAAATCTTAATGCAAAAAGAGTTGCCTTAAAATTTAAAGTTTAATTCCTTGTATACAAATAAACAATAAAAATAAAAATATCAAGCAGAACAATATAATGAGCTCGAGAAGTCATTACAAAATTATATCTAAAATTGTGTGATTTACATATAAAAGTCATTAATTACCTGACATGAAGTTCTAATCACGACTGCTAGATGACGCTCCCACGTCAAAGAAGATTGATGAAGCTAATGAAACAAAAGTTTACCAATTGTAAACCCAATTAATTGAATACATCCGGAATTCAATGGATAAGTTCTCAATTAAAAATATCAATATGTATTTTTTTAAATCTAGTATCTGAGTCTATGTTGTTTTTTGTCCAGGCTTGTATATATTTCCAACCAGGTATGTAGAGCGAGCGTGATATTATTTCTGGGCTTGTTTTGAAAAAATGAATTAGTTAAAATGATATGCATGATAATAAATAAACTTTTCAGTTTTGTGCGTACGTTTTCAGTCGCATTGTCTCACTTTTCCCCCAGCAACTGGTTTTCAACTCCATTGACAAATTAGACGAAAATTAGTGAACGATATTCTAACTAGAAAATAAAATGAATGGGGGACTCCGTGGATTTCACCACTTCGTAAACCCTACCTCCTACCTTCATTTCCGTCCTTCGATAGAAAAAAAATTACGAATACGATCTATTTAAGGATTCTCCACTGTTGACTGTGGCTATGACTATCTGTTGATCCATTTTCAACTCCTTTCCCCACCAGATTAAAGGAAAGTTGGTGAAGTATTTCATCTAACGAGAGAAGAAAACAGATGGAAGACTACGAGAATATAACAACATCGTAATCTCTCCCACCCATTTTTATCTTTCGAAAGAAATATGTTTAGCCGATATCCATAATCTTCGGAAGGATAGCGAATTTCTTCATGTTTTCTTCTCTCTCCAAATGAAAACTCTTCGAAAAGCCCAAACTTGAGTGGAGAAAGGGGTGTAGAAGAAGTTCGATGAAAAATTTCCTTTCAAGTTGAACTTGGTTTTGTATCACTACCTCAAGTCTCAAATGGTTTCGAGGTTGAGAACCAAAATCAAGTTCAATTCGAAAGGAAAAAACAAGATGTATGCTCCTTTTCTGGATGACGTATGAGTTGTTGTTGGTCTCGTTGATTTGAGATTTTTAATCTGAAATCTCAAAGATTCATCTTTAACAAATCCTATTGCATTGGATATCAATCCTTTGTTCATATTTTTGCATGTTAAAATCAACCATACATTACTTTGTCTTGCAGTGTCTTCCAATGAAGCGGAAATTTTAAACAAGAAAATTATTTCTGTAAACAATCACATTTACTGGATTTTAAAATGTTTTTCATGAAATTCATAGGAAAATCTTTGTAACTAGTTCATGTAAATGCAAAAGGGGTTATCTTAAATGCAACTACTGCATTCCTCGTGGACGAATAAAGAACTAAAATACAAAAATCTGGCACAACAATCCAATGTGTTGGAAAAGTCATTACAAAATTTGTATGCATAAATTGTTTGATATAGATATAAAAAGGAGAGCTAACTGTATAGTTTAGTTCAATATTAACGTTTAGATGGCGCCATAATGTCAAATGGATTTGGTGAAGCAAATGAAACAGAAATGTCGTGTGATGTGATTTTCCATAATAGAGCATAACTGGAAAGAAGCCCATTTTACTCATTTACTTGTATTCATCCAGAATTTCATGCATCATTTATCAGTAAAAAATACTGGATCAATGGTAATTTTTGCTCCACGGTTTATTCCGTCCAGTTAAATTGAATCGAGAGAGCTTGATCTTGAATAAAATGTTATTAAGTTTTAAAAAAGATATTTTCCCTTTGCCTGACTCGTTTTCGCCTTTTTCCTAATACCCGTAACTTACAAGTGTTAGAGAGAGCTTGAAAGATGAGGAAATGAATTACATTTTGGACATTCTCGAATCTTGACCGAGTTCAAGTCATTTACTTACTTTATTGGCGTCATTCCTGAGATAAAAATTGGAAGTCATTGAACTTTTAAATAAGGGTACTTCATGGGAAATCTAATTCTCAAGCGGGAGTAATTAATACAGGTGGAGAGTTGCGTGTGATAGTTTTACACATCGCAATATCGTAAACCCAACACCTGTGCGATC
>JAHZNA010005124.1:0-16712 GCA_027743935.1 Sinodicranocentrus sp. ZH6 | reverse complement strand
CCAGTTTGGAAATGTGCGATTTATGTATAATCACAAAAATTCGAAGCCTTAGCTTGTCCAGTCTTAATTATACGTCCATTCAACTGAGTACAAATTTTCAGCCAAATATCTTTCACCCCCCCATTGACCGGATAGGTCTAAAACGTCTGGATACAGATGTACTATGTAGCTCACTCGCAATCAGTCCGTCGTTCTTCTGAGTGAGACTTGTATCTATATGCTTCAGCTGGAAAACGGTCTCCACGTGGCAGTTCGATAGTTTAAGGATCTGTGTAGTGCGTAGACATATCATCAATTGTGCGTAAAGGTATAGACGTAGACCGTATACATATATGCACGTTCTAAGTTTTCTCTACCATTTTCTGTAGTGCTTTCACTAGTTTGTTTTTATTAGCTACTGGTAAGATCCATAAACTTGCAAATGCTATCATACATACACACACTTTTTGTGGGCTCAGCCAGCTCAGCCAGGAATGACATGACATACTATGAAATACACTGAGGAGCTGATCGGCTGATCGGTTACAATGAAGGCACAAAATTGATAGTTTAGTACATGTCAAAAAAATGATAAATATGAAATTACAAGTAAAATAGTTTTCCAAGTAAAAACAAGTTACAAATCTCATTTTGCAATCTTTCTCATACCCTCCAGTTATTAAACTGTAAAAACTTTTAGAAATTTGTTGGAATGCTTACTTTCAATTTATCCTGCTATATTCCTTCTTCAAAAATATCAGTTTGAATGTCTGAGTACCGGAAAACAGGACTGAAGAAATTCAAAGTAAACATTCAAATTCATGATGCATCATGAATCATGTATGTACTTACACATGAGAAAAAGAACATTAAGAACAGAGACGTACAGAGAATACATACAGATTTCCAGAATAGATGGAATGTCATCCATATTCCAATTAAAAGTCATTCAGAATGCTTCTAAAAATACTGTGTAGGTTATTCGTTCCATCAAATAACTTTCAGTACGATGAAGTGGCTAGCATTAGTGAAACTCCAAGAAACCTTACAAAAACCGTGTAGCTAGAGCTGGAACATTCCATTAATAACTCTGACACACGCACTTTTCCTGTTGCGTTGCGCATTTTCTCCGCAGAAACATGAATGTAAACAGAGAAAATGGGAAAGATAGAAAGTAACGAGAAAGCAGGGACTACAAGCATGTAAGCAAAAGCATATCATCAACTTTCCTATTTTCAGTTTCCTTCCAAGCTTTCTCTACAACGCACAGCTTGCCTGCATTTGTGCGTGCGTGCAATAGTCTGCATTCACTTTTCCATTTCGTATTTAAAAAGAAGCTCCAAAGACTTTGTTCATCAGTCGGTCCTTTGCCTTTCTGAAAGTATGTGTTTCTTTCTCCTTTCTCCAGGATTTGACAGAATTTCGTAAATGGAGAAGTACATGCAAGTCATCCAATTAGATAATTAGCAATTGTTGTTCTTTTATTCAAAGAATTTGTGCAAGTGGGGCCTTCATAAATTTACCTGCGTACATACGCATTTTGTTCAAAATGAACCGTCAAGAAACATCCACTTCGAGCTCATCGATACAACAAGGGATCGGGGTCAGACCACGCCATGTCATTTCAGAAGATCCCTATCCTTATTATCCAAAGTCAACTTCTAAAACGCCTGTTTTCATGTTTACTCAAAGCAGTTTCTCTGCATCGAATATTTCGGGAAATGTAAATAAACACGAGGAGCAACAAAGTCGCCAAAGCCGTTATCCAAAAGTGCGTCAAAAGTCCAAGTCATCTGGAGCTTCTCCGCAAAAGTACCCTAGTCCTGTTGAATTCAACGAAGAGTTTATCAATATCATCACTAGTTCAGATAGTATAAATTATGGCGATTCTTGTGACCTTTTTTGTCCTGTCTTGTGTTCGTCATCGAGAAGCAGTAATGCTAGCGGAAGGAGCTACATGTCTCAGCAGTATGTTCAACGTTATGGCAGCAATTGTAAACTTCTACAGGTATGAATACTATAACTAATAAATTAGTTCTCGAAGAACTGCTTAAACAAACTCGATTGTGATTAAACTGAGGATATGTTGTTTGAAATATGTAGGTTCCTTCAGCGTCATCCCTACTTCTTCCGGTTGCAGGTTCGCGTGGTGGAAGGTATGCAGATGATGATGATGATGACAATCTATGCGGAAATGGTAGTCGTAACCGACAGCAGCGTTCTAGATCGATTACAGTCCCTATCCAACACCATCAACGATCCCCTGAAAGAACAACACAGGTGACAATTCGAAGATGTAGTTCTGCTAGCCCTCAAGGAAGGTACTTGAGACTAGCTCAAGAACAACAGCAGCAACGAGAGCGTGATACAGAGGTTGTAAAAAAAATTGGGAATCATGGTCGTGGTAGACAGAGGGGCTTCAGTCTTACTGCTGCCACACCATGTATTAGCTCTGAATTAGCTCAGCAGCAAAGGGTTAGGAGACGCCGATCTTCAGGTACGTAGCAGAAGAAATATTACTCCAGTTAAATATAGCTGCAAATGCTAAACTAAAGGGATTTGGGGCACACTAATTGTAAAATGTGCGTACTTTCAGGTTATCGACGTGCAATGAATCATTCCATCGTGACACCTTATTCCACTAGCAATAGTAGTTTAAGCAGCTCATCCTGCGGTTCACCAAAAAAAGAGCAGAGAATTAGTCCATACAAGCGACATAGAACGCTGTCAATGCCTAGCTGTGGTGCCACTGCTCAGCTCTCATGCCAACTCAAGAAGGTATTAAGATTTCATTGGCTGTTCCGAGTCTGTAAGTAAATTAGTTTGCCGCTGAGCTGCTAATGATTATGAGATGTCTTCTTGACTTGTTAGGATACTACAACTCCAGAATCTCCAGATTCTACTTCAGCTTCAACAGATAAAGGCAAAGCCAATAAACCTAAATCCAAAAAGGTGTTCTATGACGTCGTTATTATTGGAAACTCCAACGTGGGAAAGGCCACATTAGCAGAGTATTTTAGCAAAGGGGGTAGCAGCGGAAGTGACCCAGGGATTGGAAGCGATTTTGAAGAAGATGATGATCGTAAGTCTCACCATTTCCTGTACAATGTGCTTCTTACTATCTCAGTTTTGTACATGCTTTCCTAATCAGTTGACCTAGAAATGTAAGCTTTCGTGAAGATCCGATCCGGAAACATTTCAACAGATTTAGTTGACCCATAAAAGAATCCGCATGAGAACGAGAAGGTACAGTACAACTCATAACTACTCAAGAAAGTCATAAAAGGTTCAAATTGTTGTTTCATTCTTGCGAAATAACTTGTTCAAAACATCCGTTTGTATGTATAATCTACACAGTAGGGGAACTTTATAAGGTTTTTACTGATACAAATCTGGAAAAAGTCAACGATGAGGTATACAACGATGATCTTACAAAAGATTTCCTTTCTTTTCTTTACTGGCTTTCGGGTACATGTAGCATGCTATATTATGGAAAGAATTGATAAAAAGAAGTTGTAAACACGCTTGTTGGAATCTTCTATTCATGATCATCGACACACAAGCTTTGAAATGTTTTTGCAGCCAAACATATAAACATTCACAAGGCTCATATTCTTTTCTTCGGTACTCAACCAAGCGGAGAGATAGAATAAAAGAAATGTGTGAGCAGACGGAAGGAATGCTTGTAAAATTCCATTCAACTGTGTACTTAGAATAGATATACATGTATTTGAAGAGCAGAGATGAAAGAATGCATGACTAAAAGAAAAGTACTAATGTACATTCCTTCGTACGTATAACAAATAATGTTATAATTCAAACAACGTTCCAGTAGCTCTCATTTCCACTTCCCATACAATTTTTTTTGGTCTTGTCTTCTGTTCCTTAGCCATTCTAACATCATCGTCATATCCTTTTTTGGCTGGTAACAACCAACAAGCGAAGCAAAAAATTAGGAGGAAGTAGTAGCAGTACATATATAAACCACTCACACTGGCAAGCACGCACTTTTCAACTCACTAGTTTGCGAAATGACGCTGGCACTATTACCCATTCTATATTTCATCCGCACACAAAAACCAGAGAGATGAGAGAGATGCGTATATAGGACACGCACCCTGCGAATGAGGGCTCTGGCAAGACCTAAATATTGGCGACACGTGCCGTGGGCCTTACCATTCTTTTATTGACTTTTCCTATGTACGTCCGTAGGCTCTCGTCGCGCTGTGCTCTCCTAGCTTACTCTTCGGAGCTGTTCCACTCTTCCTCTCCCTCCTATAAAATTTTCATTCATTCAAAATCTGCACACTGGTACACTGTCTTCTTACTTTCTCGTTTCGAACATGTTCTACTCGGCTCCGTCAGAGAGGTTCACTCGGGTTCATTCATTCATTCACTGGGTAAGGGAAGACGAATCAGGGGAAATATACAATTTCACCAGGGCTATTTTAGGCTTTGTTTATAAAGTTTCTACAATACGTTCCTACCACTATAGCGAAGGGTCTCTCCATTCGTTTGCTGCGTATTTTTATGGTGGGAAAGGATATTATGCTCCCTTATATGAACAAGTAGGTCGAGAAGAAAGTGCACAAGTCGTTGTAAATATTATGCGTATGGTATACCAGTGTGTGTAGACGTGCGTATAGACGTATAAGCATGAAATTCAATTGCCACACTTTTCTTCACTCGCTAGAATTGCGTTCTCTGTCGTTCTCAGGTAGTTGCCTATGCGTGAGTATGATGGTATACCTAACTGCTTTCACTTCCTGATGAACTCCCACTGTGCTTTCTACTTTCCTTTTGTCACAACACCCTACAAGATTACATTCTTTGGTTGGCTTGTATTACGAGATCGAGCCTAGTCAAAATAAATGAGGGAAACCTCACATCTACGTTTATGTGCACGAACTCCCTTTCAGTTATAAGCATGCCCGAAAAGAGTTCTCACTTACTCGTCTTGTTATGGTATTTAATGGAGAAGGAATAAACCCACAATATTATATTTTGCCCACACGCATTCCCATCTTCGTATGCCTACTAATCCGTGAGGAGAAGATGACGTTCGGAATGCTCTAGTTTACACAAAATCCTATATTAGTTTAGACAGGAGGGCCCTCGAAGTAGTAAAAATAATAAAAGTATTTTAAACAAAGGAAATACTCGCATCTATGGGAAGAGTCTTGTTGTCGCAAGAAATTGGATTGAAGGGAAGAAATTGTTGATAGGATTTGGGAAATAAACAAGATTTAAAGAACTTCCCAGTTCATTTGATTTTCTTTATGCAGGCTTGCATTTTTCTGTATTCATATGTATAAGGAAGACTCTTTTCATCCAAAAGAAAGCTACTTGCAAACTTTACGCTTGATAAGTAGGTAATTTCGATATTTTTTTTGACCAGCATCGCTGACAAGGTACGCATGAAATTTTTTGGCCAATTAAGGGGTCTTTGTTATTGAAATTTGTAAAGGTATTCAGCATTCCGTAAATATTCAAATACATCGAGGATAGTACTTAATGCACGTGTCTCTATTAGATCATTAGATCATAAAGAACAGAAGGTTTATGAAGTGCGTGGAGGTCATGGCGGATAACTTATATAGTAGTACATAATTTAAAAGCTTCCTTTAAAATTTTTTAAAATGATTACGACGCTTCGCCGAGTGATTTAATACAATTGCCATTACTGCATATTTGTAAGCTTAATGTAAGTGTTTTTTTTAAATGAGAGCAGTCCAGTTTTTTCTGCTGAAGTTTATTTGATTGGAGTGGGTGATAATAAGTCGCAGGACGCAGATACCTACAGAGATGTGGGAAATAAGTGGTTCTATAATTGCAGATGGATCCTTCCTTGGCATTGCCAACATATTCCATTAGAGTTTAGTTCAAATTGAATATACCTAAACGATTATTGTTTACTGCCAGCACCACAGCACAATTTTAGCAGTGCAGACTGACCTCCATTCGCTTGTTTACTTGTAATTAGTTTGAGTAATTTCTCGACAAGTCTCCATAAGCTCCTTTGGGTGACATTTACAACAACTATTAAGTAATTCGCATGGGATGGCGGAGTACTCACAAAGGATATCTTGTACATTAAATATCAAGCATAGGGAATTCAAGCAACAGTCTGAGTCTGACACGACAATATATTCCTCTATCACAATAATTGTATATGGAACTTGTGTTTACACAAGTTTGTTGTCCTTTCTAGCCACATAATCTGTATCTTTTACACGCACTGACCGAAATATACTAACTAGACTAACTACAAGTGCAATGCGTATATAAGCGTATTTCCTTGCCAGATATACCTCGTATTCAGGCGTTCAAAAAGTTTGTTTGTTTGATAAATTAAAGAGAACTATTCTCAAGGCCACAGACCGTGGGAACAGCATTGCGATGCATACATAGAGCAAAAACATAATGGAGACAGTTCCACGTGGAAGAGCTTTTCCCAAGCCTGAAGCTCCAGAGAAGACGGAAAGTTGGTCAAAAGGCACGTTTCACTCTTGGAAAACAGATTACTGGGGATAAGTGTGGGAGCTCTGTGCGTATTATGCGTGTGTCCTAGGGTTTATTTCAGCTTTTAACAAACTCATAATAACAATAGTGAAATGATGACCGTAAGAATGAAGTAATTTCATAAGGTTTCCTATCCATATAGCATAAATGTATGAAAACACAGTTACATGGATATGACGCATTTTTCATCGTTTTCAACGTTTTATGGTTTCTGTAAAATCCAGGAAATCATTTTGTAAATCCTCTTTTAATTCTATTTCTGCCCAATGTAAGCATGTATTTATAGTTCAAGTGCTATCGACTTTATTTCCATTTATTAATAAAAACCAGTTGCTCTTCTTAAGCGTGTAAAATAGATGGTTAGATTGCTTTCCTACTAGTACTGGTACACATCATCGCTAACTTCTAGCTTACCATACATTATACATATGTATCTTTCCATTCATATCGGCACATCAGCAATCGACCTATTTCCGTCGCTTTACGTTCGTCTAATAACAATTCATATTCTATGTCCCGTTAATATCCAGGTGGAAGGAAATTGCATAATAGCGTGTGTTTGTGTGTGTGTGTGCATGTGTGTCTACGCACGGACGTAAATATGCGTATTATTTTTTTCATTAAGCCCATCGTGCGTTCGTCTGGTACGTATTACACTTGTTCAGGAATAGAAAGTGAGATAACACAAAATTCTATTAGAGTTCTGCCTAATAATGCTGAACATCTTGCGAGGGCTGCTGTAGTGAACTGAAGGGGTAATTGTGCCAAGTAATTTTTGCAAAAGATGACATCAGCAGGTATATTTCCACAATACTAGTGCTATGAACGAGATGGTATAATGAACAATATCTGAACGTTCCTTTCATCTCGTGTAGATGAATAAGAAAGGAGAAGGGAGTGAGTGAGTTTCAGTAAAAAGTATTTACCGCTGTATAGAGCATGTAAAAGAGGTGAAAGTAGAGACGATTTCACTGGTTCGTCGACGAGTAATTAAAAATTAATGGAATGCGTTAAAAATGATACATTCCTTCGTCAAAAGTTACAAGAAAAAGGATAGATGAGTAGGATACAATGTCAATATTTTATACTTTAAAGTTGTAATGCTTGTTGGAGGAATGCAAAGTTTGCTTTACTTGCCAAGCATGTTTAAAATATTTTGATAAGATATTTGATAAGATGTTTTTTCCTTTGATGTGGCTTGCTTTTGAAACTTTGCTTTGGAATTTTCATGGAAGAAAACGTTGGTTTCCTTTTCCTGTTCAATTTCCGGAGTTGTATGTGACGCTGGGTGTGACTTTGATGTTCAAAATGTTTTTAAAATCGTATTTTTATAACGTTCTGTTTGTGATTCCGAAATTCCGATGAATTTGCAAAAAATTTTGAAGTAGGATGTATGCTTTCACTGACAATAATATACTTTGGAATACACTTACACTTGTGAATAATAATTTCGATGGTACAAGAAGAGCTGCCAATGCCGGATTCAATGGTGTAAGGAGGCACGGGTAAGTTCTACTTTTTCCAATAAGTATCTAGGCTAGTGGAGTAAAACGAAGACTACGTAAATCTTGCATGAGAACTGGAACGATCCGGCATTGCAATAACGAACATCTTATTTAGAATTCGTGGAAGCCTTCTATGTACATTGTATGCTTATTTTTCGTTCATGAAAAGTGTTTTATCCAAGATGTAACAGTGGCTCCTTTTTAGGTTAGTATACATACGTCAGTACAGTATAGTATAAAACAAAGCAGAGAGACTTATAAATTATTTTAGCATTCACCAAACGACGTGTTCGATTGTTTGTCATACTATTTTCGTTTTATTCAGTCTTTTGATCAGAATTCAAAGTATTTGATAAGTTCAAATACGTTTTTGCATTGCTTATTTCCTCCATAAGTCATGATGATGAACGTACGATGGCATACAAAATATGCTTGAATTATTAAATGTGATGCCAATTATAAATGGCAAACAAAAACAAACAGGGAGTTTATATCCACTCTATTAGTAAATGGAAAGGATGTGGTTTATTTAAGTTGTATTAGGGATGCGTGTAACTTCAAAACACCTTCAGGAGAAAGTTGGCCGGGAGGGTAGCATATACACAAGAGAAACTCAAAACATGACAACATGACAAGTATATTTAGGTTTATATACATGCGCGATAATGATTGGTGATGATTTCAGGAAATGTAGCGTTTACATTTATGAATAAACTCATACAAGAGAAAGGTTTGCACTTTTTATTTAAGATTGTAACTATATATAAGAGAATCCAAAACCTTTTATGTCCATGACATGTGCACAATATATGTGACATGTGCTTTTATGTTGCACAGTATAACATACTAAAACAGTAAATTGCTCTACTTTCCACATTCTTCCAGTCAGTGGGTCAAATTCATGTGAAAAGACCCATTTTGCAAAAGTTGTATTTGTCGAGTTTGTCTTTTCGGAAGGCAGAGAAATATAGCGATGATGTGGAAAGTTTTAATTCGATGTAAAGTTGATTTATTACTTTCGTCTCCACTTTTGTTGATTCCTATATATCAGACCTAAATTTTTCCTTTCAGATGTGATGTCCTCAAGAAAGTTACAAAACTTCATGTGAATTTATTTCTATACACAAAACAGGTATATACATATGGGGTAATGGACATGAAAGAATTTCGAGAGAATTGCTTCTGTACTTTGTACGCATTGAAGTAACTATAAGCTTTACGGATATCATTCGAAATGTATTTTTCTTCACATAGAGAAAATATTGCACGTGGGAGCAAGTCAGACAGATATTGACAATGACGTTTGTTCACCAAAAATGTAGTACGATAATACGATACACGAACCTTATTTTGCATAGACGAATACTTATTCACAATACGATGACACTTGACAATGTGTGGTTTGGCTCTCAACCTAGAAACGCAGGCCTGGTTTTGCATTAAGGTTGAAATATATAAGAACCTAAGTGTATACGAGTACATACGCACTACGCACATACGTGATTCTCATGCTAATTTTTGTAGGACCACTGTCCTCCTTTCCAATAATAGACTACTTGTGTTTTTAAAAAGGAAACATATTGCTGATAGCGCAACTTTTGTTCTCTTTCAGGATCTAGAATATTTTATATTGTTTCATTTTTATTAAAGTGCGTGTCGAAAATAAGGGTGCCACGAGAGCACAAGAGTCTAAAAGTGTACCTGAGCGAAAAACTTTGAGGTGCTTCCGTGAATAGGAAAGAGAAAAGCTGAAGGTGCGTAGCTGTGTGGTATTCTATAAAACGTGACGTCAGCATTAAAAGCATTCGGGCTACTGGGTTCATTGTCCACATAAAGCCCATGAGATACTCCATGAAAGAGAAAGAAAATGTGCATACGTGCGTAGAAATCCAATATTATGTGTAAGACAATCAGCTCTTGTTTCTTTTGAGACTTTATATGTAGGACACTATAAAAATAAAATTGTCTACATGGATGTTCATGAAAACCTCAGACTTTTCATACCTCATGAATTGTTCCTCTACACGACAATATCCCCAGGTGAAGATTTCTGGATGAAAACATTTTGATAGACTGGTTGGTTGAAATATGTATGTTCTCTTAAGTCAACAAGCCCAAACTCTTCATGGAAAATTAAAAAATAATAATTAAGTGGAGAAAATCTTAATGTCTACTTGTCAACGGGAACTTGTCCATATTCATTAGAACATGTTATTGAGAACACGATAGAATAGGTAGTTATATACAAATTGCTAATGGTAAATTGCTAAAACATTTTCTCAGTCGTTGAGAAAGTTTTATAGTAAAAGGTAAAAGGGAAGGCACGTGGAGAATCTTACCTTGGTCTCTAACTAATTTGCATTTGCATTTTCGCTTTTATAAATAATTTGTCGGAATTATAGAATGCTTTTTTGGTGGATGCAACATTTATGCTTACAATGCATCATGTTAAATATATAATTAACAGTCAAAATATACAATGGCGAACACAGTAGGGGGCATATTTCCATAAAAAACCAGAGACTGCTTAAGTTCTCCCCACTAACAATTTTAAACACTTGGTAAGGTAATTATATGTAGAAAACTTCGTTCATGGATACTCCAACAGGTGGAGTACCAAGGACACTAGCGGCATTCCCTCGTTGTATAGTAATACTAATACGTTGAATTAAATAAGATTTAGCTTTTGGGTCACCAGTGATATTGACTAGAGTGAATCCTAGATTGTGGATGAAATTAGAAGCTTTTATTAAATAATGAGGAAGTTACATTTCCAATGTTCTACTTGATGAATTTCTTTTATCCATCGGTTAATATTGAGAAATGAGAAACACATTTTTCTCATTAATAAGGCATGAACATTATCGCAGCTATCACGTTGATTTAATGCGCCAGCAGTATTAATAAAGAAATAATTTGAAAGTGGTGTTAATGTACGTTGTCAACTGGCAGACCTTAAAAAGCTGCTTTTTGAGGTCACATAAATCTGATTCTACCAAGGGAGCAGCTAAGTTGATTAGCAAAAATAGAGCATACACATCGCGGCTTTTTTACTGGTGACTGGTGTGGTCTTATACGAGTTACTTATGTTGATAAGGTGCATTAAACAGAATAAGGTGTTTCTATATCTTGTTCTTGACGACTTTTTTTACGAATACATTTTTCTTGTTTAGATGGGGATGAAATTGCTTTCTCTAATCCTTAAGGAGCTCTTTACCCATTTTCTGGTTTGTTTGTTGTTATGTGTATCTCTTGTTTTAAGAAAGTTTGTTCCTTCCCTTCTCACAAGAATATGCTTATCATTTGCACGTGCTGAGTAGGAATGTACACGATGACGATATTGGATTTAGTCTTGGTTTCTTTTTTTCATTTGTAGGTTGCTGCTGGTTTACCAGTTTAACTCTGTGTTGCTTATATTGCTAGCTATAGCTATAACTACTAAAGTAGATGAGGGAGTTTCTTATACGTGGTCTACTTTGTGATTTGAAGGGGTTCAGGTGAGGAAATGCGAAAAGTTACAAGTAGTTTTCCACCGGGAAATTCCTTTTGACACTTTCTTCAAGTATACAAACACCAAACTTAGCTAGACAGATTGACAAACAAGGCTAATGGGTTTGAAATATCAGGGTATCCCTCGAGGAGACTATACTATGAGTGTCGTGGAGTTAAATCGCTTTTATGTAGAATTAGCATTTACAATTATTGTTTTGAGATTGGTGGAAAAAATAAAATGTTTTCAGATGGCTTTGAACATTTCAAGAAATGACTGCATTCATTTTTACTGTAATGACTGCATGTTTCAATTCTATTACAGAGGATATGTGCAACGGAGGAGGAAATTCAATAATTTTCAAGCCAAAGCACGATTTGAAGCAACAGACGCAATATGACTTCGCACTTCGAATATTTCATCAACAAAATTCTGCCGTGAGTAAAATATTTCTATATTTTTTTAAGAATAAGAGCAGAGATATCTTAACACACATTTGCTCGAATGTTATTTTTTATGTAGGTCAGCCATCTTTACAAGTATGACGCTGTGCTCATCCTTTATTCCGTCACAGACCGTGAAAGTTTCCAGTTTGCGAAAGATGTATTAAACGAAATAACGCTGAAAAATAATACAAAATCGTCTCGTAAAGTCAACGAAGGAGTTGTTTTAATTCGACCTCGAATTGTTATTCTTGTGGGAAATAAAACTGATTTGGAACGGTCCCGATCGGTTACAACGAAAGGTTTGTGGCAGATGTAAAAATTACATATTAGTAACATAGAAGGCATAAAGATGCACAGTCTATGCGAAATAAAACACTATTACATTACCTACATAAAGTTTGATTTTTTAATACATTTTACAGAGGGTAAATATCTTGCTACTCTTCACGGTTGCAAATTTATCGAAGTCTCGGCCTCTTTAGATTTAGGTGTAGATAACTTGATGCAAGGGCTCATGACTCAAGTTCATTTAAGACACCAGAAAAACTTAGAAGCTCAACAGTCGTCTGCAGGTGAATCTAGCTCATCCTCGACATCTGTTGCCATCTCCAAATCTTCATCCTCTTCCTCATCCTCAGCCACCAGAACAGGTTCAATTTTACAGAGACAGAGAAAGAAGCGAAGCAATAGTCGCGTATTAGCGATGAGTGCAGCAACCTCATCTTTAAAATTAGCTCAGCGTCTTATCGATAAACTGATGTCGATTCGTGGCTCATCAGGAAAGTCCAAATCTTGTCTTGACCTTCATAGTCTATAAATTTTTAACCAAATTTGCATTCTAATACATTGTATGTACAATCTGTATCTCTTGTTGTGAAATTACCAATAACTAATTGATCCCTTTCTGTCCCTGGTAAATCATTCGTGATGTAAACTAGCTTTATGGGTTATAAAAATGTGGACATTATTGGTGCAATTTTATTTCAGTATCTTGCACATTAACTACCAGATTGGTGTTCAATAATGCTTGATGTATTCAAAACATCTTATTTCAGGGAAATAATAGCATATTGATTATATAAGAGTCCAAAAGAAAAATGTGAAAAAAAATCCAATTTCAAACTCAATGTTTTTATCACGAAGTCTTCATTTTTCGGTATATAAATACTTACTGCATATAGTTATTGTAGTGTTTCCCTTTATGCCTTACAAACGAAGTTATATTCTATCGAAATTAGCATAAAACTATTTTATTTCCTCTGCATCTGCATGTTAATGTAAAACAGCTATTAAAAAACTCTATTGAGAACCAACCGTGTAACTGTGTGTATCTGATTAGATTGTTCCTTATATTACATTATATAAATGCACTATATATTCCAAAGATTAACTGCACTAAACACGCACGGTATTATACACCTGGGAACTATGTATCTTTCAAATTAAAGTTCATCAATTGTTAAATAAAAAACACTTTAAGCAAAAGATAAAAATTACAACTATGTAGTTTAACAATGATCCGTAGGCCTTATTGTCACTTGTGGCTATTGCAGTCGCAGAAAATTATAATAAAAATGTTATACAGTTTTAACTTTTAACATAAATTTTAAAATTGACTGTTATTTTCGTCTCAACTATTCTCAATCATCAATAAAAATTATTTAGCTCCAACTTAAGAGAGATTCACTTATCAATGCACATTATTATGGGGTAGTTTATAAAGTACTATAACACTTTGATTGAAGCAGAGAAAAACAATATATATATAATATCTAATTGCTAATATATACAATTGTCTATATGCATATAAGCTTGTTTTTCTCTGTGATTGAAGCACTCGACTAGCCTTAAGCATTCATTAAAGTTATGCGGAAATTATGAGAATTTTACTTGTCTGTTAAATGAATGTTGTTAATTATAATATGGCTGAAACGAAATCCAAATTCGTTGAACGAATAAATAAGTATAAATATTCAAAAACAATAAAACGATATGTTGATTTAAATCTGAAAATGGACAATTTTATGCTTCATATGTTTTCACCTTGCTAAAGTATTTCATGTATTTTATCATTTATAATTATATCTTATGCAATAAAAGAATTGTAGGCTTTCGTATTGGTATAGTTTGTAATCATTGCCGATTTATTAGAAATAATTGCGAAAATCACAGATATAGATTTGAATATAGAAAGAAGAAAAACAACTTTAGCCAATTAGGGCTACCGGATAAATTTCAAAAGCGAAAAGGAAAGGGTTAGAAGTTTAGTGGGTTTCGCATGGTTCCTCGCCACCACCACCTCCTCCTCCGATAAGGTCGATGAGCTCAGCAAGAGTGTATTTCTGTTATTGTAAAAATGTAGAATATTCGTTACTAAAGTACATACTTTGTACATAAAATATTGATACATTATGATCAAAAAACTTACTCCAATGATGTTGTTGGCAGCTAGTCGGACCTTATCGGTCATAGCGTTTTTGTGTTGTGCCCAATCTGTTTCAAAGTTATTCTTGATTCCGGAGCTGTAATGTAGAAAATCGATTTAAATGAAATTCAGCCAATTTCGCTTGTGTACAATTAATACAAATATTTTTTAAAAATATTAAATACCTCCAGGTGGTCCAGTCAACAGGTTTTCCTCCGACAACCATGTTCTCGAGGTTAATGTCGGCGTTATCGAAATTCACAACCTCGAGGTTGAGGGTTAAAAGTCCAACCTTGTTCCCGATGACGTTGATGAAAAGAGAAGCACGGCCCTTAACACGAAGACCGGAGGCTACGATCTTAGCGCTACCTTTACCAGTGAAGTTACCTTGTGGGACGGTTTCTTCACGGAATGGACGGGCATCAACGTAGCCAGTAGCCTCGTAGGTAGTGGTAACATCGATGGAGGTAAGGTTCAACTCAAAAGTGGCAGAAAGAAGGAGAGCTTGGATATCGACTTCGAAGTGAAGACCGGACAATCCAATGGCGACAAGGTCTCTGTTAGTGTGAGTTTTAAAATAGTTAATATTGAACGCATACATATGCATTCAAAAATGTAATGTATGTATCTTACCCACGGATTGAACCTAAGTCGATCGTGCAAATAGGATCAAGGGTAACATTGAGTGCGCCTGGTCCGGGGGATTCTAGGGGATCGTCAATAGCTAAAGGGTAAAAAATATAACAATTAATGCATGGTTAGCAATGCCAAACTGAGAAGAAGAAAATTTGAAATGAAACTCACGGCAGCTGGGTCCTTCAGCAAAGGTTCCCTTATCTTGCACTGCGCTTCTGGCGAAGGCGCCTGCAACGAGCAAGAGAGTGGCGAAGATAACCTTCATTGTGAAAAGTTTTGTCTGTTTGAAGTAGTAGCTTTTAGGCTGAAAGAGAAGAGCAGACTGACGAATTTACCTGACTGGTGAACGAGTTTAAATACGATTCCAAATTAGCACTTGCTGGATGTTTACGTGAAAAAAATAAGCAACGTTGTGTGCCCTTATAGTTAGTCAATAATTAAAAGTGATCTTGGTTAAAAATAGGCCTATATCATTTACCTATTATCTGATTGATAAATATGATAATGAAATGTGTCATTTAGTTATTTATCGGACTGAAAGTCAATTGATAATAATTAATAATTAATTATTTGTTCCAACGACGAAGTGTAGCTGTCAGTGAATAAGGGAAGCGTACCTCTTGCTTGACTAAAATTTCGATAAAATATTATAGCGTTTGGCATGTGCGTTCATTAAGTAATTGCGTTGCTGTATTCAAAAGATTTCTTATCTTTAATAATTTCAAGTACGGAATTTCGGAAACATTTTTCATATCGGAACGTCATGTTAAATTGATGACAAGTAAACATGATAAGGAAGTGAACAAGGGAAAATGAAACATAGAAAACCCATTCGTCAGTGACACATGAAGCTTCAAGTCAAATAAGGTATGCGTTTGTTAGTTTTCACTCGCATTTGATGATTGATGCCACTTGCAATGTGTCAATAATTGTCAATAGTTTAATGTTTCATGTATATTTTTATGTTTGACATGGGGGAACGAGAAAGGATATGATCAATTTTTGGGATACCATAAGACCATAACAGAGGCACTTAAGTATAAACACTTTTTAGATAAAATCTCGCATATTTCCCTAAGGAGGAGGAATATCTTCTTTTACGAATTACACAATTATCTATACATTGGTACTTGAAATTAATAAGTTCTTGAATGCAGAATCTGGATTTTTTATTTTGAAGGAAATTCCAAATCTCGGTCAGATAAATATCAATAAATTCTTCTGAACAAAAACATGCGTGATGTCATGTATTCACATTCAACAGTGGCTATACTATACTGATTATTCACGGCTAATGACAATAATGAAATTAATAACTAACGAGTGAATACATCGCCAACATCACGGTAGAATATCGCTTGTGAGATTTTTATTTTGTACTAAGGTATATTATTATCTCTCTCTACTTCCGATTTACGCATTGAAAATGTTATTAAAAATGAAATATCTTATTTTTATTATCTTGCAAAGATAATTGGATTGGATGGATAATTGTGGTTCTCAATTTGTGTTTTAACGTGGTATGGTCTACGTATGTTTAAAATAAGTATTTATATTATATCCATTGATTTACGTCGTCAGCATTCAGCGTCAAAAGCATAAACTGGGTTTGCTTCCGTCCGACACGGTTTTCCAGAGAAATTTGTTTCTGTTCTCATGTCATGCACACAGAGTTTTAAGACCTATCCGGTCAAGGGGGGGGGTGAAAG
>JAHZNA010005123.1:0-15756 GCA_027743935.1 Sinodicranocentrus sp. ZH6 | reverse complement strand
GTTGACATTTTTTAAAAAAGCTTTCGATATATTGCCTCTATCCTCTTCGGAACAAATCAGTACAATTGGGAGGATATGAGAACATTTGAGTTAAATGTCAAGCGTAAGTTTTGGAATCGATATGAAATTATGATCATCGAAAGTCATACTGAAACTTTGAATTTTATACTACTTTTAAACATTTACGGAGCTGCTTGCTACTCCAACAGCGTTTGACTGGACTGGAAATTCTTTATTTTAATGAAGTTGTACAATAAATAAATGTATATTAATTGAAGGACAACCTCACCAAAAAAAGTTACGTGGGATCGAGGAATATGATATTATTAACAGGCAGTTTACAAACAATACTTTAGTCTTTTATGCATCTTAATTTGTAGGCTATCGATGAGGAAACAAGTTTGAACAACATTGTAGTGCAAAGGTTTAAGGTGTCGGTGTAAGTATTACAAATTTAAAACGTTACTGACGAGGGAACACGTTTTGGTAAAGTTTAAACTAGGCCAAACGAAATATTTGTTCTAGTGTACTTTATAGCGTAGATTACGAATCCGAAATCCGTTTTCTGTAAAGCGCAGGTTTGGCTGAGTTATGAGAGGATTTATACTAAAAAGCCAAATTAAAAGAACAGGGTCAATAACTGTAAACTTTTTATTTTATAAAAAAATAAAGCATAAGAAATAAGACATATTTGGTGTTTAAACTTTTGTAAAATTCCTTATCACTTTTTAATTATGTCACTTTTACTGTTTTCGCCGTCTTGTTCGTCAGTACCTTTACCATACATTAAAGCTTATTACAAAACAAATAAAATCGCCTAACTAAAAATTGGTAAGGAATTTTTACAAAGCTTAAATACAAAATATGTCTTATTTTTTATGCTTTAATTTATCATAAAGTAAAAAGCTTTCCCCATGTTAATTGAACGGGAGGTTTTAGTATAAATTCTCTCATAACTCGACCAAACTTGCGTTTTACAGAAAACGGATTTCATATTCGTAATCTACGCCATAAAGTACAATAGAATCAATATTTCGTTTGGCCTGGTTTAAACTTCACCAAAACGTGTTTTCTTGTAAGCTATTATATAGTTTTTTTCTATACTTTGAACTGGGGAATTGGGGATAGTAAAATAAGTATCCCTATCAAATCCAGGCTTTTCGATGGTTAATATAGCTTACTAATCATAATTCTAATTGCGATTATGTGTCATGCGTTGTACGCGCAACATAGCACCTCTTTCTCTTTAACACTAGTCTCTTCGATGATTTAATCTTAAATCCTAGTTTGAGTGTTAGTAAGTATACCCTAGCCTAGCCCAGAAATCTTAAACTAAAAATGAGTGAGTGTATAGTGAATACATGAACCTGACATATAGAGATTAGTGATGAGACCTAGTGAGCTCAATTTAGTGCTATTGTCTGTTTGCTATTGGCATATAAGACAAAAAAATGCCGAATAAATGTGCTCGCCGACTAATATTTTGCCAATATTAAATTACCCAACGGAATCCATGTACCCAGAACCCGAACATTTCTGTCTGTAATCGGAATTTGAATTCTCACGCGTAGTTACACACAGAAAACTTCGAGCTTTTGTTTTTTTATTCGTCGTCGCGGAAGAATCCCAAGCAGCGATATTTGCCCTTGCTGTGGTCTGCAAGCGATTAGCTATTATGCGTAAAAGTTTTTAAATGGTCAACAATCGTAAGTAAGTGGTGGTGGTGTGCAAGTGTGCAAGTTAAACGTAAAACAGTTCCAAATGACACCCCGTAATCATCATATCGTACAAGTACATGTCAAAATATTCCTGTGCACGATTACTCAAAAATAATTTCATTCCATCTTTTAAACATCAATTTCTAAACTAAAATACATCGTAATGGTCAATAGAAGGATATCCGGCTAAAACTGCCAAACAGCTGCTATAGTCCATGCTACATACAACGTACAGGGCGTAATTTAAGGGTAGGATTTATTCAAACCATTACGTCACTTGATACTACTAGTAGAATGACGTCTAAACCTTGCCCCCCACGAGGATTCCATTCAGGTAAGTACTCAGGCGTTGTCAAGATTTAAACAGATATGTCGCGTCGCATTTGCCACGGACCATAGGTAATGGAGTTGGCTGAGTTTGATCGAATACCCTTCTTTGGTGGGATTTTCTTCATGGAAGGCAATGACATGCTCGTAAGTTTGGATTTTAAAAGAATTTTGATTTGGAGAGGATGGTATGTGACATGACACATGAGATATAGTAAAAAGTAAGTTTGTATTAATTTTTGTAATCGGAAGTTGATACAGAAGTTATGTCAGGATCGCATCGGCGGGAGGAGAAGAACAATGACAACCATAGTGTGGATGTGGGAAGAGGGAAAGCATCGTTCATAGAAGCACAACAGATTGGCTTCGCTTCGCTGTTTGTAAGTAATGCAGAGTTTACTCACTGTGCATGTGGAACAGAAAGAAAACGTATTATAAAAAATCTTAAATTAAAAGTTCTTTGTTCAGTGATTATGTGTTCATGTGATTCCAATATAGTGATTTGACAAAGTAATTGTTGTTGGTTGTAAACAATTATTCAGTGCTATATGAACTGGTTGTTGGTGAATTAAAGACATTTATAACTAAAGTAGAAACATTTTTTCCAGTTTACCGGTTCTGACTCTTTAAGATATTATTATGAGCTAATCCAATCAGTTTGCTGTTCGACACAAATTGGTTGGGCTTATGTTATTTATCGAATTAGAAAGCGATCTGTACTTTTAAGAAAGAGGGTGTATTCGAATTCCACAACAACTGACAACTTCAAACTCGTACGCATTCAGACAATTTAGTACCAATTTTAAATTGTACAATTGGCCATCGTACTACTAAGCAGTCACAATGGCTTTTACTGGTGCAGGTAAACACTGGTTTATAATGTTGAATGTTGAATGTACGATGCATTTATGATTTGAATATTGTAATATTTTTTTTGTTATTAATTGTTTGATTACTATTATTACAGCGTAAGTCTTAAATGTCGACCTTTTAGCTTGTTTTACCGTCACCGTTGAATGTTTAATTTATTTAAAATCAAATTCTAGGAACAAGGAAAGCGTTTAGACTTCTTCCAATTCCAATTATTAGACCGATGACCAAGCAAGATTCGCCGAATTAAACTTACAAGAAATGTTGATGAACGTGTTTAAAAATATTTTAACACTTCCGACTTCACCTGAATGTGAACTGTTGATTTGCATTAATATATATTGTACGATTACTGAGATCTTTAGATGAAAAATATGTCAGGATGATGCAGGGGGCAGAAATGAGAGTCAAGTAGATGAGCGAAGGAGTAAAGGGTTTGAGGGTGGATTGTTGATCTACTTACTATTTTTCTAAGTGCAATGTAGTACAATTCAGTACAGTAAAACATACGTGGCGTTGTCGTTGTATTATGATATAAGAGTGAATATTAACCGTGGGGCATTAACGTTCATACCAACGTTTGTATTTTCTCATTCAATTTATTTGATAACAACTTAGTATCAATTCAACAATGTTGGATGTACCAGAAAATTGATCTGTTTCTTTATACATTAATTCACAGGAGGAGGAGGTCCCAAAGCCTTTAGTCCATTCACAATCAATCCAAACCAAATTGTTCAACCCCCTACGTCGGTGGCATCAGCTCCATTTTCGTTTGGTACTTATTACTTATTTTGTTATTGGCACAGTTGTTAACTTATATGAACTATATTTACATACGTAGACTAAATCAACTAGTTGTCCCTAAAATTCATATCTTCACTATAAACATACCTTATCTATCATGTTTGCAGGTTTAAATTATGCCATTGGTAATTAATTTATGACTTTTCATTCGGAAAATTATAGGTGGCTTAGGAGGGTCTGGTACTGCATTTGCGTTTGGTTCAGGAAACAACCCAGTTTCTGCAACTGTGTCTGCCCCTCAGTTGTCATTCACTGCTCCAACTCCAGCAGCTGCTCCAAGTTCCTTGTTTAACTTTGGAACTGCTCCAATTGCCGCAGGTACGACGCCAGGTGGAATAAGTTCATCTATCGGCGCTCCTACAATAAATTTTGGTTTGAGTTCTGGAACAACAGCGGGAATTCCTGCTGTAACGGCCTCTGTTCCAAATCAAATAGCATCATTTGGAGTCGGCTCAACACAACCGCCGTTGTCATTCGGTATTCCCCCAACTGGTTCAAATCAACCCATTGTGCCTACTAATGTTGCCCCTATTTCCTTTTCTGGTGTCCCTGCTACCACTTCCACTGCGACGAATATAGTTCAACCTTCGTTTGGTAAGAAAAGGGTGGCTAGTGTTTAATGTTTAGCTGAAAAATCTAATCGTAAGTTGTTTGTGACAATTATTGAAGCTTTTACTGTTTTCAGGATTACCCACAACTGCGCAGACAACAGCCGTGCCGACATTGTCCCTGGGTACTGCAACCACAACCACAGCTGCGCCACAAAGTAGTTTTAGTTTTGGGGGTGGAACTGGTTCACTAAATCTAGCAACTCCTATTAAACCTATTAGTACTACAGCTAGCACAGGTAACGGGATTATACACTACGATACGATACTACAACCATTAAAGCTCTGCGAATGCGAATAAATATGCTATAAAATACAATTAATTCTCAAATATTTCTGTCATGAGTAGCAACTACGTCTGCATCAGCAACTCTTGGAAGCGGTAAGCCTTTTTGTTTCTAATTAACACAATGTTTATTTACCTGTCAATACAGTGCTAAGGTCACTATGACATTTGTGTTGAACAGATACAACTTCAGCAACACCTCAGCTAACGACCACGACAACGTAGGTTTTAGCTTATTTTAATCAGTAACGCGTCGGGTCCGTTATTGCGTTAATTTTAGTTTATTTGCCATTTTTAAAATTTTAGTGCGTCACAACCCGGTCCCGCTAATGTATCCCAAATGAGCTTCCGGCAACTTCAAGACGCAATCAATAAATGGATGTTAGATTTGCAAGAAGAAGAGAAAGTTTTCATCGTTCAAGCTACAAAAGTAAATGCATGGGATCAAAGTCTACATACCAACGGGGATAAGGTATTTGAAGATTCATTAAATGAAAATCCAATGGATCTTCAATATTTTTTCAATATGCTATAAAATGCAATCTTGTTATTTAGATAGGAAAACTTAACGAATCTGTAACTAAGGTGAATGCGGATCACACAAGGCTTGAGCATGCAATAGATTATCTCAAAACACAGCAGCAAGAGTTTGAGGCATTCTTAGAACCACTAGAGGCTGGATTACCAATAAACATACCTGTCGAGCCGGAGAGAGAACATTTGTATGAAATTTAATATGATGAATATGAATACAGTTAAAATATCACCGTAGTGTACGTAGTGAAAAATGATGTGTAATGTGTGTATTTTAGATACAGTCTTACTGAAAATATAGACACCCAACTTCAACAGATGTCCGAAGATTTAAAAGAAGTTATTAGACATATAAATGAATCCAATAAGACGGTAGTTAGAAATGACCCAGTGAGTAAATTACTGTTAAAAATGTCAATAGGTAAATGTTAGGTTTAAGTTCATGCATTTTGCTTACATTCCTAATAGATTTCACAGATCCTACGGATTCTTAATGAACATACAGATGCTCTTCAGTGGGTGGAGGATAACGCAAACGCAGTCCGCAAATCGCTTGAAGACGTTTCACAACAACATCATTCAGCAAAAAAGGTACACGAACGATCACTACGTATGATGTTTAAATAAAAAGGGATAACAAAGGGCTTGTTAAATCAGGGTAAATGAGTAAAATGTCATACAAAATTATGCAGTTCAAAGTTCTATTTTAATGTTGAAGTGCCTCTACTCAGACGTTTTGGCGGAAGGCGTTTTGGAAATGACGAATATGATTTAAAATTTACAACTTTACATACTTAAATGCCCGAATATGGCAAAACCTGCATTATCCCGTTTTTTGCCATTTTGGAGCATGAAGATACAGAGAGTGCCCAGTTTCTCATCGGATTCGTCTTTCTTATGCTAAAGTACTCCTAAATACAAATTTTCATTAAATTCCAACCACTTTGAAATTCCAATTTTTCCCCCCTCTTGGGCGATTTCCGGGTACTTGGGGGTGTAAAGCGACCACTTTTTCAACGGATTAGTATTCCTCGCATTAAAATATACCTAGATACAAATTTTCAGCCCAAAAGCTTTCGCGTGGCAAAACGGGACCTCAGGTCCAAAACGTCTGCCTCTACTATATTAAAAGTTTGAAAATTCTTGAAATTCCCTTCCGCCTTCTGCCACGTTACGCTAGAAAACTAAAAACTTTGTATATAACCTCAGAAATCTTATGTACAAAACTAGAGAGAGATTATGAACAACAAGCCATTTATTTTTAGAATTGTCGAAGCAATTGATTGATTTTCCAAACAATTCGGCTTTACAGTGTTTTCTGGTTAGATATGTATGCGTATTTATAAGTGTTGAAAGTTTAAAATAGTATTGATTATAAAAACCATCTTTGTACGATTTGTGAATGTGAGTGCCTGTCTGGAGATTCACTTCTAGAGGTGGGCACACACATGTGATGTGCTGTGTAAAAGTGTGTGACATACTTTTTGATTTTTGAATGAGTTGTGTTGTTTGTGTGTAATTTTAAAATTATTTAAACGAAAATGTGTTGTGTTGTGCGAATGCAACACAATAATCATGAGTTGTACTGTATTGTGCGTAACACAAATATCCTCCATATTTTCCCCAAAATAGTCTAAATTTGCCGTATTTTAGTACCTTTTTCGCTTTTATACGGTATTTTTCTTATATTGTATATAATTTAGGGTGTTCTCAGTGTTTCACACACTAAATCACGATTTTGATATACTGTGTGTTTGATACTTTTGAAAATGTGTTGGCGATACACATTTTTTTGGAAAAACTGTGCGTGCTGTGGTGTGTTCTACTGCAAAGTGTCCACCTTGAGTTAGATAATCATAACCAGTTGGGCACTTGTAGAACACACCACCACGCACATTTTTTCCCCAAAAAAGTGTGTCGCCAACACATTTTCTGGAGTATTTTGGATTACCTAACTCAAGTTCGAAATGCGAAGATAGAAAAGACAAATTCTCGCCAGATTCTGGTTCGAAATGACTCTAGCTCGAAGCTACATTTAGTTCGACAGACTTAACATCGAATTGACAAAAGGTTCGAAAGATTCTAGTTCACATACAATTTTTGTTCGTAATCACCTAAGTTCACAGGAAAACATGCATCGAAATCATTCGAATGCATAAGATTTTAGTTCGAACTTCATGATATCCCTGGTGCTTAAGGAAATTAATTTATATTATTATATTAATATAAAAATCATCCGTCAAGCCTTTCTTACTCAATTTAAATTTGTTTTTGTTCTACAGATTAAAATTTAACTTGCAAAGCTAAGCATTGTTTTAAACTTTTAGCATCTTCTGATAAGATGGTGTTCGTGCTTTGAGAAAATTAAAAAACAACTTGCGTATTAACCTAACCGAACCAACCATTGTATTATAACAAATCTACGTTCAATCCTAATGTCATTCGATGCTTATTTCGGTTTGTCTAAAAGATTTCGAACTAAACATGCTTTCGAGCCATCGATGAAAGGAACTTATTAGCACTTACTGTATGGTGATGCAGAATCATTTCGAACTTAAGTTACTTTCGAACTAATGTCCTTTCTAGCAAACAAATTCGGATTTTGAGTCGTTCTAAGTATACAATTCGAACTTCCGTCTTTACACCTCTGGTTATTTACGTACTATATATATTTTGTAACCTTCTTTAGATAAATTTTAAAAATTTAAAAAGTCAGAATTAAGAGCCAGCTGGATGTTGTAAGAACTGTTTATTTGTGATTCTGTTGTTTGTTAGTGATATAACTTGATCCTGTTTCTAAAAATTCACTAAACGCACAATGCTGTTAAATCAACAACCTAGAACTGATAATTTTCAAATCTTCAACATGCAGCTTTGAACGGCGAATAATTATAGATATCAGATTGGTGGAACGTTATTTAAATAAGCTTATGTTGTATTTAATTCAAAGCTACACATCCTTTACTGCTCTAAATGAACCCATTCCCTAGCAAGATAGGATTTCTGAATGAGTCGGTAAATTTGTGTGGTTTCATATGACATTTTATTCATTCGAAAGTTTGTTATCCCTTTCAATGAAGTGTATTTTATCCGAGTAAAACTTATCTATCTTCGAGTAAAAGTATTCTATTGCGGCGTAAGATTCGGTAGTTCGGTCAGAAAGTAAGGATTGGAAAATCAGTTTTACGAAGTGAAGAGAATACGTTAATTTGATGCTTGTATGCAAACCAAAGCGCTGAGGTTTGTAAAATTGGTGTAATCAATACAGAGAAACCAATCCCTGGTAACAAATTCTTGAAATTTGAATGCGGAGATGCTTTCTGCTTAAAGATTTGTTTTCCTAAAGTAGTTTTAGCTTGCATTAAGCAAAGTTTTAAGATTTACAAAGGTTGTAAATCTTTACTTTTATGATAAAATGCAGTTAATGATAAAAAACATTAAGCAACATCTGAATTAATTCCCGCTTAAAATTCTTCTACCTAGAAGAAAACGCTGGTTTGTTTACTCGGAGAAAGGCTGTTTTGCTCTACAAGTTATTATTCAAATCTTGTTCTTCTCTATCCATGTAAGGATTGTAAATGTAGTAATTACAATCCTGATTGTACATTGTATTTTGAATATACTATGTTTGTGTTTCCAATCTTTGATGTTATTACTAGAAAAGATCACGATGGAAAAAAATATCCGATAAACTATTGAAAAACCTCAAATGGAAATGGATTTTGTACGATCCTTTCCAAGAACAATTCCTGATGTGAAATTAGACTCGTTCTTTACTGAAAATATGGCAGAGAAGACGCTGTTCATGTCTATCAAAATGTAAGCGTAATTGTTAAATTCGCTAAATAAACTGTTTTCCACTGCTTAATATTGTTTACAAGTAACATTTAATGGTACATTTCATGGCTGTAATAATGGTATTCATCTATATGGTACGTTTAATAAGAGTGCTAAGGTTGCTGATGTCTACGTTACCTCATAATATGTAAGTATTGTAAACCCAGTCACTACGTCGTAAGTAAAGATACTGGCTAATGCAACATTTAATACACCTATTGCAAATAAATGGAGGGAATGAGTAGATAGTATTTAGTTTAAGAGAGTGCAATTACACAATGATTATCACAGCAAATCGAAAACAGTCCTCTAGGGTGCGAACGATCGCTAAAGTGGATCGTCTGGTGAACACCAATGGCTTGCTACGTGTTCCTCTAAGGCGTCAGGGTTTTCTGAGTCTTCGATCTCTACCCCGCATAGGGGGCAAACTTGGATATCATCTTCTATAAGAAATAGTAAATACACCATGTACTTAAAATTCCGTACAAGACAAAAAATAGTCAAAGTATTGAATTTATTTTGAAATATATTTCAATGCTTACCGCTTTTTTCAGTGGATGAACAACTATGAAATTCGTTCATAAGATCTAATTCATGATTATTGCCACGTATCTCAGGAGTTACTTCTGGTTTTGGTTTGGACGGTGTATGAACACTGTGTCCCGAATTTCCAAAACGCTGTCTTCGTAAAGTGATCCTTTTCTTTCTTGATGCTACCGTTGCATTTAATAGTTCCAAATGCTGACGTAGAGATGATTGCTGTGATAATAGATAGTCCTTCATCTGGCAAAAAAATGTTGCTTGTTGTTTGAAAAGCGACTCAGTAGGATCAGCATCTTCATCGGATGGTGTGGATATTGATGTGGATTCTTGAGCATCGTTCCCCAATGGGGAAGCCCCCTTTAATTCACACAAATGCATGGTTAAATTAATTAAAATCAGAATGCAAAAAATCTAATGCATTGAAAATTGCAGTCTTACGGAGGGCGAGTGCTTTATAGGCATTCCATCCCTGTCCAAAGCTGATGAGATCGTTTTTGAGACGGATTTAAAATCTTCAACAGTAGACATGGATTCTAGAAATCAGTAAAAATTCGAATTCGATAGGTAGTCATACAAACTAATGCAAAGACAAGACGTTCGCTCCCCCAAGAGCCGTCAGCTTAATATAGCTATGCATTAAAACTGACAAACGTGTTTACTTTAAAAATAGTGAAAGTAAAACGGTTATAAATTATAATGTTACAAATAATAGAGAGTGAATAGGTGTGCTCGTACAGTATGGGGTGCGTGTATTACCTAGCTTAAGTGATTGGAATTCTGTGGAGGAGCAACTTCTGGATATAGTTTTAAACTTAGACAGATTGGTAGCTAATGATGTTGCCCTGTTGTTGTGACATTCGCTAGTATTGCAAACTTGAGAACTGGCACTGTTGGCTTCACTCCTAACAGGAGAACTGGATGCTGATAGAGACAGCCTTGCTTCTAGTGTCGCTGAACTTTTTAATGGAGATGTGTTAACTGACGAAGACTGTTGTGTACTTAGAACAGTGTCAGTATTAATGATAGTGATGTTATTATCACTACTTTGATAAAACTTATTTGGAATTTGCTGATCAGACGACGCACTAATATTATTATTACTGCTTCTATTAGCGCTCCTATGCTGCCTTTCAGGAAACACTCGTTTCAGCATAATTCATAATATCAAAATTCAAATATCAACGGTCGGTTTCCAAAAATCCTTCCAAAGCGTATATAATTGAGGAGCTTGCCAAACTCCAAATACACCATCAAAAATACTGGTCAATACTTTCTGCATTCTCTACCTCTAAACCACCAAGTTCACAGAAACTATTGTAAATATACCAGTCTCTGATCTGTCACCCGATCCTTCATCAAATTCTTCATTGAGTGTAATAAAGCACCATTTAGCGTTTTAACAGCACGAGGCATTTGTAGTCATTTCTACAATGCCAATTTCAGCCAATAATTTTAACAATGGTACATAGCTGAAAACCATACGTTGCAACTAGCAATACTAATAACAACATTGACAATTTAAAGTGTAAACAATTGAAGGCTTCCAAACAGGATGTTCCCTTTTCCAAACAAGGTTTTTACATTGAGCAAATCTTCAATATTTCCCACAGCTTTTTAACCACAACCGGGAGGATGTATTTGACTTTTTCAACAGAGATTCATCCTGTTGCAGTTTTGTAATTTTGTTATAACTAAAAGTCAATTCAAAATCCCCATTTTGTCTCAACTCTGCACTTTGAGGACTACTACAAAATTAAAACTATCACAGCTGGAGTAGCTTATATTGTTTTTGTTGTGTAAATTTTCTACACACACACACACCTGTCCTGTCACAGTCTCAAAAAGTTTCACCAAATCTGCAATGATCTTATTTTGCTGTGGTGCAAACAAGCACAATCTGCAGCACGCACGGCTGATTGCATTTCTTACTCCTACCTTTCCTTACATTACGTTGATGTTGCTCTCTTGTGGGATATGTTTCCCTTTGAAATATACAACATTTAGGTGGTTATTTGGGTAGTGCATGTTAGCACACTATCTGCATAACATTGTTGTATGTGTAGGTGTGTGTGTGATGCTACGCTAAAATTTTATTATTTTTTTCCACTATTTACTCCATTTTTACATAAAACGTCTGTTTGTGTGCAGCTATTTGCTAGGGATATGTAGAGATATATGGTCAGAAAGCTATGTTGGCGTTGCGTGCAATGTATTTTAAATGAGGAATGCATTTTGTTGTGTATGATTTATATGATATGGAGTTTGAGTTTCGAACAAGTCGAACTCAACAATTGCAATCATGACGTGTGTGTAGTATATGTCATGATGTGAAGAATTGATGCAAGTACAAGACGCAGGAGTCATTTGCAAATTGTAATGTTGCAAGCAAGGGCAAAGATAGTGCATATTCATGTATTTTATGTTATTTTGATAAATGCAAGATTGAATTTTGGTCTAATATGAAAATTAGAGGATGGAGTAATAAAGGATTATGTATATTATTGGTAAGCTGCTGTAGTTTTTATGAGCAGTTATCATTGATTTTGGTCTTGTTCTGGTAAAAAATGTAGAAAACAAGATAGAAACTGTAGTGATATGATATGCAAAAATGTATTTATAGGGATTTGATCTAGGCATGAGTTAGTAACTTATTATGTATTTAATTAGAGGGTAAATGTATGTTCGTAAATGTGTACATGATGCGTGTTCCAAAAAAATTTAATCAAAAAGGGGAAAGTGATGTTTTGTGTGAACCGACTTGTTCGGGGATTAACGTTGTGTTTGCTAGTTTTCAAGTCACATTACATGTGTCATTTTGTCTCGCAATATTTCTTTGCATGCAGGGTTTGTGAAATTAAATGCGTTTTAAGATTTTGAAATTTTCTCTTTACCACTTCAAAATATATCCATAAATAAAAAATATGAAGTGGATATTGGTTTTACTCGAATCATGTTTTAGATGTCACTGGCAATTCAAATTAAGTCGGAGCGATGATATCTGCTTACTTGCATGCACATAATTATTATTTCGGCTTAGAAATTGTATCTATTCTTGTCTTGTTTATTTACAGATCTCAAGAAATTCGAGAAGATCTTAACGACTAGGAATTTCCATATGCATGAAAATATGTAATGTAATGTTGCCGTCAACGATGCTCGTTAACTTGGTGCCTTGAGAAAACGTCGCGGGTATGGATGATGAATTTCATGATGTCCAATTGCAACTGCAATCGCACGAAAATCGCGTACAGTCCAGTGCTATATATTTGATGCACTATATAGTCCTGACCAATATGGAAGTGATGGGACACGCAAGTTTCAAAGGTTAGCTGTGGTCATTATTTGTACTTTAATGAAGTAATTGGCTTTAGTACAGCAATCAATATTGACAAAAATGTCGTTTGCATTCAACGTAATGATACATAAAGATTTATTTTCTTATTTGAATTAAATTTGTGATAAAATTGGTTTTGGCTGTTAAAATGGTAAAACAAAACAGTACAAAACAACAAATAAGTGTTCTTGTTTTTCTGATTTAACTTGTTTCCTTTTTGCCAAAGTACAGAATGCACTATTGATTGCTGACTAATTCATAGTAAACATAGATAATAAGCGTATCTCAATTCAACATCTTTGTAATCTACACATGTAAACAATATTAGGTATGCATAGATATTGCATTTAGAAAATATGGGCTAAGATATAATATAATGCTGCATGATGATAATAATGATAATGTTACATGAAAATATGATTACGAGAGAGAATGCACCGAATATGCGTTCCTTGTTGAGTTCATTTATCACGGTTTTACAAACATTTTTGTTGCTTTCATATCTGTATCTATGTCGATTCCTGCGGTGAGTATTACAACAATAAAATACATACAATAGCCTTTCTTAAAAAACTCTGTTCCTAGGAGCTTCCTGGTTTGATGCACAATGGAAGTGCAATGTAGGTTCGTTTGACCTTCACCGTGAGCTTTAAGTCCAGGTTGAACACTGATTGCATCCTCCCTACCTCATCCTCATTTTAATATTTTGTACATACATTGTAAATACGTTTACAATGTCAAACTTAAACCTGAACTCACCTTCATCGCAATGACACTGCTAAAGTACTACACCGTAACATTTTCTATCATTGCAAGGTTCCTACTTATTTCAGTGCTACAACAACAATAGTAGTGCTTCTTCGTTGGTACAATAGAAGTATGGTCGTCCTTTGGACTCTCGTAAACTCAAAAACCTGGATACATTTTACGTAGAATTATTATGCCGGTTCCACCGCGGATTTCTCTTTTTGGAATTCTTTGAAATGGCCTTTCGTGGGTCCCTTTCTCCATAAAAGTGCTGTACTTGCTACTATGAAGATAAAATGCAACAATATACCTATATTGAAATGTGTCTGCATTTTATATATTACTAACCTGTGTATTCCCCACAGCTATTGTGTGGGAAGGTTTACGCTATCCCAGGTATTTCTTTATGTTCCCAGAGAATTTTCAGAGTCAAGGTCAGTTGAGCAATGCTGCATAGAAGCCTTTTAGCACAACATTTATTTTTTTATGGAAAGGGAATTACACGACTTCACAAAACAAACGAGCTACATTAATGATATTCAGAGGTGTGCACATATATGTTACTGGTTTCGTTTGCTTGCCATGTTAGAATTTCTGAATGCGCGTATACTGTCATTTTTCAAACTCAAATCTATCATGACTATTAGATGAAAATATCATTTTTGATTCATAAACTATGTAGTAAATTCTTGCTTTGAACGAAAGATTTTGGTTATACAAATGCAATTCTAATTCTTAACATTAAAGTAACTGCGGCAACAATCCGCGTAAGCTTTTATATTGATTTTATGCTTTCGGCAATTGTCCTCATTAAACCGTACAAAAAGCGCCGTCATTTGTGACAATCATAAGAGAGAAAAATTTTGGTATTCATGGCACACACTTCTCCATAAAATCATCAACTGAGACTTTTTTCTATACTTTTTACAACCAAAAACACATTTAAAAATCTTTCTTACATGAACAAAGTTTTGAGTATGTCTCCGATTTGCTCGATTGCCTTCAATAAAAGGCATTTACTACTCGCATGTTTCACATTCTCTTCATAATTCCAACGGACTCAATCTGGGATTTGGCAAGCTAATGCAGTTTTACAAATCAATTTAGCTTCTCTTTTTATTTTATGACTGTGCATAGGAAAGTGAGCTTGTGCGTAATGTAGTTAGTTTTTGTAATACTTATAAACAGTTTAGAACATCAATCCTATGGCCATCGTTTTGTACTTTTCTGTTCTGTCTGCCTGCAGTTCCCCACCAACCCTCCCTTGCTATTTACTTTACTTTCAGCAAACAGTAAAATACAATGATAGCGGTAGCCGTGTAGTAAAATGCTTTGAGTTTACTTATGTTAAATGTGTTAGGCATGCATCTGCCTGTGCAAGTTTTTTTTCAGTTTCAGTTAGCAATGTCTCGCATATCAAATCATGCTCGTCATACACATCCTAATGATTAAAAGTAGGGAGAATGACTCATTGAGAAGTAAGTTGATTCATTCCTTTTATTCCCAATCTTGTGAAGAGCATCTCGCCAACGCTTGTATTCGTCCTTTCGCAAAGCTTGTTAAGTATTCCCAAATGAATGTAGTTCGTGAGTGATCTTTGCGTTGGATTGGATTCCGTGAACTGGTTAAAAATGTACGAACTGAAATAGAACTCCTAAGAAGTTGTGCATACGTTTGTCTTGAAATAAAATGGCCTTTCCATTCACTTTTACAAAGATTTGAGAAAGATGGGAATATGCACAAAAACATTCTTTGTATTTTTTAAATGTAAACATTTTGAAGGGATACTTCTGTATAAGAAATAATATGACATCTCTGCTCGTAATAAAAGTTACTAAGAGTCAGTCTTCCTTTTTGGATATTTTTTTCTGGATGAAGTGGCAACATTGTTTACATAACCATCTGAAAAATCCTTTTATTTCTAATATTTTGTTTTGAATTTACGACTTCGTGAGACACAATATAACATGGTTTCTTCATATTTTAGATACGATATATCATACTAGAAAGCCAGCGCATTTGCATAATATGCAAATGAGATCTAGAAATGATATTTCAAATGCAGAGACATCAGCTAATTCGATATACGAATTACCCAGGGCAGGGGAACGTGGACCCTTCTCTGCTTGCTGCCCCACTGGCCTT
>JAHZNA010005122.1:0-10627 GCA_027743935.1 Sinodicranocentrus sp. ZH6 | reverse complement strand
TTCAATCTAGAAGGGTTGTTAACGTATTTATGTGAAAATTAATCGACCGGAAATCAACGCTAGTTTTCTATCGTCTGTTTCCGCGTGCAGCCTTTATTGACTTTTGTTTGTGATATTTGTAAAACATTCTAAAGTTTTTCCTGAAAATATTTTTCAATCATAAAGCGGAGATGAGTCTTTTACGAATGTATATCTGTGATGAAATCAAGTTTAGTGAGTTCAGTGGTTGGGATCGGGATCAATAATGTCTATTCAAGACCCTTGGAATACTTTCTATCTTCTATTACTTCATTACCATAAGTGTGCTCAGTGTGCGTTACATATACTCAAAAAGCGTGTGTGATTTTTATAAATAATCGTTTGCCTCGTTTGAGGCATTTCAGCCTCACTTTATCTTCTGTGTAACTTCAAATTCTTAAAAATGGGTCGAATATCCTTCCCCGGCAATCATTCGACAAAAAGTTGGAACATAAATCATACGTGAGTTTTTATTAAATGTTAATTTTTAGCAAATTGACGTTCATACGTCTACACAATTTCCATCGAAGCATGTTGCATATTTTACAGCCATGTGAGATTTCAAATTAGTTATGAATGATTTTGAATAGCATGTAAAATTGTGTAATTTGTTCACACGAACAAAATTCGCCCATTTTCAAGGTCCATGGATTACTAAAAGATTATGCTAACACTTATAGACAGCCTTTTAATTACCTCAGCTAAGGTGCAACTCAAGAATCAAGAAGCGTGAAATGCTGATTGCTTTGTGTACACGTGCGAGTAAGGCTTCACTGGTGGAGCTGATTAAAATACAAATACAAACATACTCTGCAACCTCAACCGGCAGATTTATGTAATGTTATAATGTTAATGACATACTTGACAAATGGGATTGGCTTATCATTCCATACAATAAGTTCCGATTCGCTTTTTACTGCTAGCGCAAAACGCATATTTACAATATAATTTTAATGAATTCTTTGGCAATTTCGTAGTGCTTCGCAAACATTAATCATTGTAAAAGAACAAATGAATGATTATTTTTAAGAGATGAGCGTGCTGCATTGCGAGTTGATACCAGCATGATGCTTTCGTTGAACTTTGAACTATCATCTACATATATTCTCATAAGGATATATTATGTATATGAAAACTTTCAGTGCTTAAGTAAGTAATTGATGGCACACGTCAGGGAACACGTTATTATATGTGTATTTCGATTGCATCTAAACAATGACCTTTTGCCATGAAACCTTCGAGAAAAAATTTCTAGGACTAATGAAATAACCCAACATTCCTATCCCTGTTTGCTTTTACGCAACACACGAAAACATCAAACTAGCTTTTGCATGTCTGCATAGCTTCACCGAATGCACCAAAAAAGAACCTTTACTCATGGGAATGCTGGGATGGGAAGAAGATAAACTACGGTTTGAGTGATATAACACGCAAAGAGTCGAACATACGCCAATACGCCACACACGTTACCTAATTTCACAATTCTGAATAGCCAGTAGGATGTTTTCTGTTGCACTGTTATTGCACGAATCCTTTTCTCATCCTTACTAATTCTATATTATGTCGGTAAAAAAGTTAGAGGCTAATTAAATTACCTACTCCATGGTTAGCATGTTTTTTTCGATGACTTTGACCATAGAATTGACCATGAATGCTAAATAACATTAAAATTCCCTCTGTAGGTCGAAGATGAGTTCCAACATATCCACTTCCAGAACTCGAAGGTTCTTCTTGCTAGTTTGGAAGAACTATAAGCTCCAAATGAGACATAAAATTCAGACTGTAACAGAGGTTGTGTTACCACTTCTCTTTACAATAGTATTAGTCATTGTTCGGAATATTGTTCCATCAACACATGTTACAACTCCGACTGTCTTTGGACCATTGTTGCTGGAAAACTATCCTCCGGTTGTAATCCGAACAAAATGGTACAAAGAAAACGCTTCAAATCTTATTGTACTATTTCTATGATTAAAAACGTTTCAAGAAATGATAAAATAATTTACATTTTTTAACAGCAATGAAATTTACTACGCACCAAATGATCCTCTGGTCAATTTGATAATGCAAAAAGTCAAATCACGCTACTTTGACCAAGTAGGATTAAAATACAATTGTAAGTCAATAAAAACTTGAGCTAGAACATAAAATTTAAAAGTTTTTCTATCAAAATCTTATAAATGCATGCTGCTCTTTTGAAAAATAAAGTTACTGCTTTTGAGACTGATGAAGCAATGGTGGAGGGGTACAAGATGTCTGCAGAGAAGGCCAACATACATCAATCTGCAGATTTCGATGCAACTACGCCAGTTTTGGCAGGAATAACGTTTGAAAACAATTTTGTAAATGGATCGTTTTCCAGAGATGTACATGTAAGGAAAGCAATCTTTTTGTGCAAAGTACAGTTTAATATTTCCGACATTTTGACATTTCAATGGGAAATCTTCACCTTTTTAGTATAAACTGCGCTTCCCAGCCAATCAAAGAAGTACCTTCGATCTGCTTAGTGAGCGATTTGGAATCAAGCCGGCTTGGTTCACAGAGCTGATATATCCATTATTCCAGTTGCTTGGTCCAAGATCAAAAGATCATTTAGGTGGAGGTCTGCCAGGTACGTTTTCCTTAAGCTATATAGAGAGTTGAATTATTATCATTCCACTGATATTGTTGTAATGCTGCTTCAAATTCTAATACATTTTTTATCGGATTTTGCAGGCTATAGCGATGAGGGCTTCCTTTATCTCCAGTATGCGATTGATAGAACAATCACTAGAGAGCTTTTAGACGAGTCAGAGATTTCCCGCTATGATAGCTATGACATCAAACTACAAAGATTTCCTTATGGGCCATACTTCGATGATAAGTACCTGTTTGCACTCCAGGGCTGGCTCCCATTAATCATAATGCTCAGCTTTATTTATCCAGTGATAAACATTACCAAGTCGATTGTCTACGAAAAGGAGAAAAGACTGAAGGTTCGCACAGCACTGGAAATTCTTTTTGATTTGTATTTTATATTTGTATTTGTTGTTTATGTCATATATTGTAATATATCAACAGGAGTACATGAAGATGATGGGGTTAGATAACTGGATGCATTGGACTGCATGGTTCACAAAATGCTTTATTTTCCTCATTGCATCAGTATTTATGATGGCTATCTTGCTGAAGGTAATGTTGTGGCAATTAAAAATATTCCATAATTTCTGAAAATCTGCAATCATCTTAATGCTTTTCTTTTAATTCCAGGCAAAGTTCACAAAATCTCAAGACTTAGCAATTCTCTCTGTCAGTGACGGAACTGTCATTTTTTTTATATTTGCAGTATTCTCTTTTCAAATAATTTGTTTTACTTTCTTCATTTCAAGCTTATTTTCTAACGGTGAGTAGAATTGCTCGACATAATAATATTGTTTGTTATATTGAGTCAGAGGTGATGAGTCTAGCTTGAAATGATTTTTGTGAATTTTAGCAAATGCGGCTGCTACAGCCGCTGGAACAATTTGGTTCATTCACTACGTGCCATATGGATTCCTCCAACCCCAATACAACCTTCTATCACGAGCAACAAAACTAATCTGCTGTTTTCAGAACAACACTGCTGTTGCTTTTGCGTGCCAAATTCTTTGTATGTTTGAAGGCACTGGAGCAGGAGTCCAGTGGTCCACCATTTTTCAGGCGTCTGGTCCTGATGACAACTTTTCATTGGGAGACTGCCTCCTCATGATGATAGTAAATGGAGTAGTGTACATAGTCATGGCTTTGTATGTCGAAGCCGTAAGACCGGGTGATTACGGAGTTCCTCTTCCTTGGAACTTTTTGTTTACGGTAAGAAACACGCTATAATAAAACGGAAACTATGCTTCTTTCCGTACTGGCATCAAATCAAAAGTTGTTTTTACATCTTTCCGACTTGCTTCACTGCGTGCGAGCACGAACAAAGACATCCTTCTTCCACGTGGAAATGAAATATTCATCTTCAAAAGTTAGGTGCACCTATTATCTAGCTAGTGAGCAAGTATGCAGAATAGGTAGACAGACAGTTGAATCGTATTGTATATATTCTTGTTCTCAAAGGGGATGACTAGTCCCGTCAAGTAACCTTGACCGATAGCCTATATAAAGTTGATTGAGAATGAATGTGGAGGTATACAATTCAAGCTTCTTGCATGCATTTCCCTTTTTTGGTAACCTCATTTGAGAGTGCACACTGGTTATGGTAAGCTTCACTATTAACAAGAAGACAAACTATGTTGATGTGTTATCATCAAATTGCTAAAAGGTGTATTTCTGATTGTATGAATCGTCAAAGTAAACTGTTATTACAGGAATCATATAGGAATAGTCCTATGTATATAATTTCGATTTCTTCTTCTTCTACCTTACGAATGTTTTTACAAATTTCATTATATATATATGTATGATATAAATATACATTCATTCAATCCAACTTTGAAGGAACTTTCCAAAGATGTATACCTTCCTACAAGCATTACTTTTCGCTGTTCAACAACTTGCAGCAAGTGTCTTCTAATTAATTTCCTGACACACTCATCTCAGAAAAGGATCTAATTATTTTAGTACCTGACAATTACTGATTTTTGGCTGAAGTGGTTAAACCACTGTATGCCAAAGTTTGTCAGCACATTGGTTAATCTAATAATGCTTGTCGACAATATTACAGAAATGGTATTGGACAGGAGGAACTGTTCACTCAGCAATCGTAAGTGCTTCACAAGAGGAAGATGGGGATGTCAAGAATCCTCTTTTTGAATCAGAGCCAAACAATATCGTTGCTGGAGTACAGATTAAAGGACTTTCAAAGACGTACCGAAGAGGGAAAATTGCTTTAAAAAATATGCATCTTAATATGTACGAAGGTCAAACTACAGCTCTTTTGGGGTAAGCTGAACTATGAATAAGCAACTCGACTTGTTTATTTTATTACCGTCAAACTTGTATGTATTTTATCATTACAAGGAACAAGTTAAATATAGGTCAAACATGTCACACATCTTGAATTAATTCTATGAATAATTCAGGAGACTTTTATAAATTCCTTTCTAGGCATAATGGGGCAGGCAAAACGACCACAATGAGTATACTAACCGGCCTTATCCCTCCTTCAGCAGGAACTGCTTACATAAATGGCTATGACATATGCACCAATATGAATGCTGTACGATCTAGTCTAGGGTTGTGTCCTCAACGTATGTACACAATTTAAATAAGCTTGTATAGTTGACTTTTGACAATGAACTAGTGACTTCAATTCCTGAATTTAATTTGCTCTTGAACTGAACGATATTTACTTGCTAGATGACGTGTTGTTCGATGAGCTCACGGTGGAAGAGCATCTCAGGTTCTTTTCACAGTTGAAAGGTCTTGACGAGGCTTACGTAAATTTAGAAGTCAACAGAATGATTGGAGCCCTTGGCTTGGAGAACAAGAGAAATGCTCAAAGTCACACTTTGAGTGGGGGAATGAAAAGGAAACTATCTGTGGGAATAGCATTCTGTGGAGGATCAAAAGTGATAATGCTCCAAAATAATATAATGCATTGTGTTTTGCAGAGCTGAGCATATTTGCATATTCTTACTTCGTTATCTATCTAGGCTTTCTAAAATGCTTACTTCTTTACGTTTGAAAGGTTGTTTTATTGGATGAACCAAGCTCTGGAATGGACCCGGGCGCGAGAAGAGCAATATGGGATCTGATTCAAAGTGAGAAAAAGAATAGGACAGTTTTACTTTCCACCCACTTCATGGAAGAGGTAATAGAGATTACCAAAGACATATCAATCTGTTAAAGTGCACATAAATAGTGTAATAAAAGTTGATATAAATGAACAAATATGGTAGGCGGATCTTCTCGGAGATAGAATCGCTATCATGGCAGAGGGCGAAGTACAATGCTGTGGGTCAAGTCTATTCTTGAAAAAGAAATATGGTTGGTTTCACTTTTCAAACAATTTCAAGCATATCGCAGGTTCATAAGGCTTGTTGAACGTACCATGACGGTTAAAACTTCTACTATTGTTTACCAAGGTGGTGGCTACCATCTCATAATTGTGAAACAGGCCGACTGCGACGTCGATAAGATCACACAAGTTTTGAGAAAGGCAATACCCAATGTGGAAATAGATCAAAATGTGGGCGCAGAATTGAGCTACTCTTTGCCCGACGAAAAGGCGCAGCTATTCCCAGAAATGTTTGAAGAGCTTGAAAGGAGAAAAGATGAACTTGGTATTGCAAGTTACGGATGCGGGTAAAGGTCTACCAAATTTTGTTCAAACATAGAATGCATTACCCTTCACAAAACAAACAAAATTTCCCTTATCCAGTTTTGCTTTTGTGTATTTCTCTTGTTTAAAAATTTATTGTTGTTTGATGTATTCAAGTATTGTCACAATGGAAGAAATTTTCATGCGGTAAGACCCTTTTGCTATTTATTATAAGCAAAGGTTTAGTTTACTTTGTGCTGACTTGCTTTGAAAAACTGTTTTCAGGGTTGGAAGAGAAGCCGAAGCAAAGGTTGTGAATGGAACAAACGTTCAGAATGGCAATCATAATCCTGCATTCGAGATGGAAATGGATAACAGAAAGTCAAAGGAAATGGAGGTAGAGGAAAATAAACGTGCCACAGGGATCTCATTGAAATTTCAGCAGTTCAAAGCCATGATAGTTAAAAAATGTATTTATGCCGTTAGGAATAGGATACTTCTTCTAGTTCAGGTAATGTACAGGCGATCGAATTTTACTTTCCTTCCATGTCGCCTGTATTGGGGCAATGAAAGATTCTTGCAAGTCAGTATAGCATTCTTTGTTGTCAATGTTTTTGAGCAGATGGGTATTCCGATGTTGTACCTCATTCTGGTTTTATTGATCATGAATTATCTCCCCGGTCTAATGGATCCACCACCTCACTACTTAACGCTATCGGTATGCCGGAATGTCACAATAAATTTCTATTTCAACACGAGTATCCCATTACAATCTATCACGAGTAATAACTATGATGAAATTTATGTAGCGTTATGAAAGTCTTGGAAAGACTGTGACTACAGTGCGGTGTCCGGAGGATAGCCAAGTATGTACTTCATACAAAGAGTACGTTGGGAAGAACTTTACTCTTGAACTTATAGGTCAAAATCAAACCTTCGCCAATTTTGTTCTAGAAAAGGTATATTGGTATATACATATCTTTAGCGTATCCATAAATTGGTTTTAGAGGAATAACCCTGGCTAAATTGAGGTATTCTTGGAAATAGGCATACGAGGATCTAGTGCTACTTAACTACAGATATATCGTCGGTTTCGATCAACGACCCACCTCTGACAATGACAAGGCTTACAATGAATTAGTTGGATACTTTAACAATCAACCCTTTCACTCCCCTCCACTTTCATTGAATTTAATTTCAAACGCTATTCTTCGTCCTAATAATCACTCAATCCAATTAACAAACCATCCATTCCCATATACTGGACTGGACTCGCTAAAATTGGCAGGAAGATTGTACACCGTTGGATTTCAAGTGGGATATAATATCGCGTTCGGAATGAGTTTTCTAGCTGCAAGTTTTGTAGTGTTTTTAATTAAGGAGAGGGAGTCAAAATCCAAACACTTGCAGTTTGTTTCTGGCGTCGAACTACCAATATTCTGGATGGCTAGTTTTCTCGTCGATTTAGCTAATTTCATTGTTCCTTGCTTTGGAATTTCGGCTGTTTTATTAATCTTTCAATTGGAAGATTTCTTTGCATTTCATATGCAATTCAACCTGTTAATTTTACTCTTTTCTTATGGACTTGCTGTGATACCTTTTATGTATTTGTGGTCATTCGCTTTCACTATCCCAAGTACAGGGTTCACAAGAATGGTGATGTTCAACATTTTTACTGGTAAGGGAAACACAAGTTTGTTTTTCTCAATTTTTCAACTGCCAACAAGTCCAATCAATAAAGTCTTGTGAGTATGCTTTTCAACTGAAATGTTTTTCTGATCGTGTTTCAGGAATGGCTACTATGCTCTCTGTAGTAATAATACAGATACCAGAACTCCATTTGGGCTACATTGCAGACGCTCTAAACAAGATATTCCTCATCTTTCCAAATTATGCCCTTGGGATGGGAATTGTTCAACTCTCTACCAATTATCAGCTTTCAAAGCAATGCCCCAATTATAACCTTGACTTTCTCTGTCCTGCTTTCCCCGACTCCTTTTGTTGTGCTAAACGTAAGCTCACACTTGACTACGTATAAGTATGTACATTAAAAAGCGAAAACACAAAAGATTGTGTTTGAAGAAAGCGAAACAAAAAATCAATATCAAATTCTCATTATTGCTCTTCCAGTGAAAAGCAACTATTTGGATTGGGATCCCTCTGGAGTGGGGAGAAACGTTGTCTATCTCCTTATCTCATTTGTCGTTTACTTCGCCATCCTGTTCATGTACGAAAGTCGTTTCTTCGCTAGACTAATTCATTTATACAAAGGACACAAAGAAGTTGCCAGTAGTCGTAATGATGAGGATGGGGATGAAATTGAAGGTACCTGATGAATACTATAAGACTGGAAGCTGTAGTTTATGGGAAATCCTACTGGGTTATTGAATTGCAAATTGTTTTTTCAATCCTATTTTAGATGAAATTGGTTTAGAAGATTCTGACGTTCTCGCTGAAAATAATAGAATACGAAATACTAATCTCACAGACTTGTGTCAGTCCAATAATTTAGTTTTAAGGTAAGAAACTGTGAAGGAATGAATGTCTTTACCGAAGGAATCTTGAGCTTAAAAATTTAATTTTTGTTCATCATCAAGTATCAAATGTAAAGATATAATTTCATAATTTGGTTCTTATTTCAAACTTTAGAAACTTGACAAAATATTACTCAAATTTCTTGGCAGTCGATCGAGTGAACCTTGGAGTAAAGAAAGGAGAATGTTTTGGTAATATAGGATATATGAAAATGTCATATCATACATAATTTATTATCGCGTTATGACAAAATTATTTATGAAAATATGGATCAAAGAAGAGCTTATAGATGCTCTTGCTGACAGATTAGCAAAACGGCTTCTGTTTTCACAACACATTGACAAATATGTTGGCGCGTACAGGTACCTATAAAATTATAATTGTCAATAAAACGCAGATTATATATTGGCCATCATTTCATGTATTATTATTTATTTAAATTATAGTGGAGGAAATAAAAGGAAACTTTCCACTGCTGTGGCGTTGATTGGGAATCCTCCTATTGTATTTCTCGATGAGCCGACTACTGGTATGGACCCCGTAGCTAGACGACATCTATGGAACACCATATCTGAAGTTCGTGATTCAGGAACATCCATAGTTTTAACATCTCACAGGTAAAAATGTCAAAAATGAATGCTATATTTGGGGAGAATGAATGCAACTGTAATTTTGACTATATTATCGTTAACTGTAATTTTTAAAATAGTATGGAGGAATGTGAAGCATTATGTTCTCGACTGGCAATCATGGTAAACGGGAAGTTTAGATGTTTAGGCTCTCCTCAACAACTTAAAAGCAAGTTTGGTGAAGGATACACCTTAATTGCTCAGACTACTCCAAAAGGACTTGATGCAAACGAACCTTTTACTAGAACGAAACAGGTTAATAGGGATATAGAATAATGTCAAAATGCGATTTAAAAATAGTGTGACATATATTTGATGGTATTCATGTTTGCTATAAATTTAGGAGCTAGGAAGACGCCGCAGTAGTATACGAAGCCTTCGTGGAATAAAATCTCCGGTGCGTTGGGAAACTGAGCTGGAAGATCTCCGTACATATATTGAGGAAACTTTTCCGGGTAAGCACATCCACATTTTTCAATAAAATATAGAGCTGAACAGAAAATCATGTCATGCTTTGTTAATCTAGGATGCGCTTTGAAAGATATCCATCCCGGTTATGTTCACTACCATGTCACTTCATTTGACGCAACTTGGGGTAAAATGTTTGCTGCAATGGAAATCGCCAAAGAGAAGTTCAATTTGGAAGCATACTCCGTGGGCCAAACGAGTTTAGAACAAGTATTCTTAAACTTTACTAAAGCTCAAATCAATGTGGATTCTGCACTAAGGAGAAGAAAGCAAAACAAATGTTCAAGATTACTTCATAATTTAAAAAATATCGTTATCTCGAAACCATAAGTTAAACAATGCAATACTGTTTTTGTTATTTATTCACGAATTCTTCAGTTGTCAGTGTTGCTGATTCCAGTGGAAAACAGTAACACTAACTATTCCTGACTTAAATTTTTAATGTATTTAAAAATGATGAAGTGAGCATCCATGCCATTACAATATATCAGTATTAAAATTAACCGAACATATACATAATCTCTCTTCCCTTCATTCCTACTTGCTGTAATTGTTTTGCACAGAATCTTATGCTACAAATAGTGTGAAAGTGTGATGCAATGAACTTTCTGTCAGGTCTTAAAAACATGTTGCCCATGACCGCATTAAAGAGGGTCATTTGACAAATAAGGTTACCGGAAGACACCCACGTCATTCTATGTTAAATGACATCATCAAAAGAGTTCTAGTATCCACCGGTTTCCCAAGTATTTTG